>PVJN01004576.1:0-88822 GCA_004026805.1 Lasiurus borealis | reverse complement strand
GGCTCGGGGAGGGCGGTGAGGCCGGTGGCTGTTTGGAAGCGGGAGGGACGTTGTCTGCTTCTTCTCTGGGGTGGTCAGACCCGAGGACAGGGTCCAGTTCAGGTCCGAGGCCCTAGAGATTTGGTGGCACACAGGAGGATGGAGAGGCAGCGACACTCTGCCATCCGAGGCGTCACCGGAACCAGGGCAATTTCCTTGGAGAAGAGATGGTTCCAGGGGCACACGGTCACAGTCTCCAGATCCTGAGAGGACCCTGAGTGGGCGGTTGGAGGGGACAGGGGAGCTCTAGAGGCCGCACTGAGGCCTGAAGCCACGGGGAGGCTGACGTTGACTCGGCAGAAGAAAGGGCTCTCAGAAAGCGCTCTGGTCAGAGGGGAAAGCAGCACACACTCAGCGAAGGCATCTGGAAGCTGCAGATGAGCAGGAAGAGGACAAGCGGCCCCTCCTCCCCGCTCAGGGCCAGCCCTGCATGGCTGGCATTCCCTCTGCAGTTTGCTGTGAGCGGCTGCGAGCAGACGCTGCTGCCTCCTGCCATCACAGGCCCCGAGCAACTCGGGCCTCACTAATCCAGCCCGGAGACAGAACTGCGCTCCTGGTTGCCTTTCCTCACGTCCACGCCCATTAGTGATGTGCTCTGAGAACCTTCCGGAAGGCTCGGAGAAACCAGTGTGGGGTTTACAGCTTCCCAGATCCCACCATACACCCCGTTCCTCGCCCCTCTCCTCCTTGGATGGGGGTTCTCTCTGGGCCCCCTCACTCTGCCTCACTGGCCACTGCTCCACCTACGTGACCCTTCATTTTTCATTTTTTTTTTTTTTTACCATTGATATTTTTTAAGAGAGAGTGGAAGGGAGGGTGGGAGGGTAGAGAGAAGCATCGAGGTGAGAGAGATACATTGATGGGTTGCCTCCCGCCCACTCTCTGACCGGGACCAGGGCTTACATACGTCTTTTTTTAGGACTCATTTCACTGATCTGTGCCTCCTCTAAGTCCCCATCACGAGACTCCAGGAAGCCAGCGACGTCCCCGCGGACAGGACCCGTTCTTCTTCCTCAGGAGGCAGAGAGGGGACTGCTGGCCACTGTGCCTTGCTTATGCCCCTGGGACTTCACGCCCCACCCCGGGAATCATCTTCCCAGTTCTTTCTTTCTTTCTTTTTTGAAAATATATTTTATTGATTTTTCACAGAGAGGAAGGGAAAGGGACAGAAAGCCAGAAACGTCGATGAGAGAGAGACATCGATCAGCCGCCTCCTGCACGCTCCCCACTGGGGATGTGCCCGCAACCAATGTACATGCCCCCGACCGGAATCGAACCTGGGACCCTTCAGTCCCCAGGCGGACGCTCTATCCATGAGCCAAACTGGCCCTGGCATCTCCCCAGTTCTTACTTCAGCTGCTAAGAGGAAGCAGGTGCTCACAACACCTGACAGGGCACACATCTGTACATCTCCGTTTTTGGTACTTCCAAACGTGGGATACTACTGCTTCCACGGGTTTGTCACCTGCTTTAAAAAACAACGTGTCCTTAGCAATTTCCAAACAATCCTTTCCCGTGGGAGCTCTGTCTCAAGACCGGGGAGGCCATCTCAGGCAGGATTGAGTTCCAGTCCCCCACGGTGAACCAGTGGGGTCTGCAGGACTATTGGCAGGGAGTTGCGGGGGGCTCAGCAGCTTCCAAAAGCCCCTTCCTGTGCTGAGGCTGTGGGGTAGGAACAAGGGGGATAGCTGGAGTGCATAGGACTGGCAGGTGAGGCCCCCCTCAACCAGAAGAGGGGTCTGAGCAGCAGCAGCAGGATGCTGCCTTCTGGGGGTGAGCTGGGGCTCCCCAGGAAGCACCAGCCACTGTCTCGGGGCTGCTGGGGCAGTGAGGAGGGTCAGCATCGCACAGCCTGACGTGGGCCTTTTCCAGGTCTACATGTTCAAGTGCGTGTGGAGATGCTACCGACTCATCAAGTGCAT
The DNA here is from genome assembly GCA_004026805.1 of Lasiurus borealis. NCBI lineage: Eukaryota > Metazoa > Chordata > Mammalia > Chiroptera > Vespertilionidae > Lasiurus > Lasiurus borealis. The sequence goes on along the minus strand of PVJN01004576.1, from coordinate 86,861 downwards.
GAACTCAGCCGAGGAGAAGAGCAGCTCCAAGATGCTGCAGAAGGTGAGCCTGGAGGGGGGAGGGGAGGTGGTTCGGGGAGTGTTGGCTCTGCCACTCACTGTGTCATTTGGGGGAGTCTCTCTCCCTGCCGTGCCTCAGTTTCTCCACTTGTCAGATGAGGGCTGGACCAGAAAAACTCTAAGGATCTCAGATAATTTAGGGTTCTTTCATGCAGGCATGCATCCAGCAGTTCCTGCCTCTTACTCTTTGTTGGCCTCATATCCGACCCTGGGGGTATAAAGAAAACATGCCACCCCGTTCTAGAGGAGGGTACAGTCCAGAGTGAATCCAGACACGGAAATCTGGTTACAACTCAGGGGCACTGGTCTCATTTGGGGTGTCAGGGAAGCTTCCTGGAGGAGGTGACATTTGACCAAGTCTTACACTGTCAACTGGTTCAGGCTAGCTGGGAAAGGTGCACTTAGCAACAGCTGGTTGGAGAAGTGACTGGGAAAGGGCAGCTGGTTTAAGTGACTTGTGGCTCACTTTCCTCATCTGTAGAATGGGCATTGTATTAGTCATGACTTTTTTGGTTAAAAGTGGCTTTCAACATAATCCGACTTAAAAAAGAAGACACATTAGTTCACAGAACTCGGAAGTCCAGCACATGCCTGGCCCCGACCTGGGTGAGTCCCGACATCCAGATGCGACCTCATCCTTTCCATCCTTTGAACCTCCTTTCCTCCGTGCGGGCTCCGTTTTCAGGCAGCCCTTTCCTCATGGTGGCAAAATCGCTGCCCAAATCCCGAGGCTGACCTCCCACCCTTTCAGCAGCCCCAGCAGAGAGGGAGTCCCAGGAGCAGGTTAGACTGGACCAGGCTGGGTCACAAGCTTATGCCCAAACCAATGATTACAGGTAGCCTGGCTGTGTGTGTGTGTGTGTGTGTGTGTGTGTGTGTGTGAAATTCTACTCTGAGAGGCCATGTCCAGGGCATTTGTCTACCCCCTCCACCTGAGGGGTGGCACCAATTCTTCTGAGAGTGGATGGATTGAGAATGTTTTCCCAGGGAAAATGAGTGTTGTTGTCAAACACACAGGAGGCTTGATGCAGAGACAAGCCTGTTCGCTACAGGAGCAGAAACCGCACCCATGTGGTGCCTGCGGTGCCCGGCACGTAGTAGGTACACAAGGTATGCCTGCCATGGCATCCTTTTGTCAGAGGTGTGGTTCCTTCCGGCCAGTCCTCAGCCCTCATCTTTGTCCCTCCCAGGTGGTCCTGCCGTCCTACGAGGAAGCTGTGTCTCTGCCGCCCAAGACGCCGGAGGTGGGCCCAGCGCCGCCCCCCTACTCCGAGGTGTGACCGCACTAGGCCCGGTCCTGGTGCTGGGAGGGGTGGAGCTGCCTCGCAATCCACTTCCTCTTCGCTTTGGTGGCCCCCGGGCCTGGGAGAGCCACCAGCCGACTTCAGGACAATCTGCTTTGTACCTACCCCTCGCTGGCCTGCTTTTCCTGGGGGCCCTGGGAGAGGCTCACCACTGGGTCAACCCTTTGGGCTAAAGGACTCCTCGGGTCTCTGGAAGATTCCCTCTCTAACTACACTCGGCTTATTTTGATCGGCTTTGATGTTTGTTTAAACAATTGGTCATTCTCCATGCGTTGAGTTTGGTGAAATAACTTCCAGCTTGGCCAGTTTAACCAAGTGGCTGACAAATGAAAACACACACACACTTGTCAGCTCAGTAAAATAATGCGGTCAAACAACAGCAGTCTGTTGCACTGGTTTGTAAGTAGCTGTCAGTTCACGCAGCAATTCCCTGAAGTAATCATCAATGAGTCCCCCTCCCCAAATCCACACGTTCAATTTCTTCAAATAGCTTGCTTAACGATTAACTCAGCTAACCCAGTCAATTTGGAACAGGGAGTAACTTCAATGATAAGATGTCAGATAATCCAATCCAGTAACTGGCTGCCCACTCTGGCCAATTCAGTACTTCCGAGTGGCTGAATAATTGTTAATTCAAATGAAAATTCAGACCGTTGCCAAGCCATCACTCAGCAGCTACTTCCTGGAAACAGCAGTAACGCTGGTCATCAGACAGTCCTGCGAACACACATTGTTTTGCTTGCGAGTTGTCATCGTCAACGATCAACCACACTCGGCTGAACAGTCCCGCGTGGTCAGGGCAGCCACATAGCAGTAGACTCCATGAAATGGGTCTCCTCGACCACCATCACCTCTAGTAACCAGCCACCAGTCCATTCCCCAGCTCAGTCCCTCCAATGCCAATTTGTCTGTAAGTGACCCGGTTCTGCCCGATGCTTGTGGTCAAGCAGAAATTCAGCCTTGAAATCAGGCAGATCCATTTGTTGGACTCCATCCACAGGTTGGTGCAGTCAAAATAGGCAAACCCTTGTGGGTGCAGACTGTGCCCCGGGGCTGGTGTTGGTGGTGCTGTACGGAAGGTTTTGGCCCCAACACTCCTTCTTTTGCTTGCTTCCCTGAGGATGGGGGTTCCTGAGGGAGTTGACCCAAAGGTGGAGAAAGGGCAGCCGGGGCAGGCTCTCAGGGTGTGTTGAGGGCTGGGCAAGAGGCTCTGTGCCAACATCTCACCAAATAGCTTTGTGTGTGACAGGGAAGACATTCCTGTAAAGCAGCAACATGCTTCTCTTGGGCTGATGTGCTTCCTCAGATATGGAGTAGGCGGGGCTCCATCACCCTCAGTGCTCGCGCTCGCCCACACACACATAGGCGCGCACGCATGCGCGCGCGCGCGCACACACACACACACACACACACACACACACACACACACACTTGTTTGTTCCAGAGACTCCCAGGGGCGCATGTCCAGCTGGAGAGTGTCATGACTTGGCACTGCTTCTGATTACAAATCACGGACCATGTAAACACCATGATGTTTCCCAGGTAAGGTGGGAACTCCCTCACCTGGAGAGCACCCACCCCCATCCAGATGCTGACTGGAGGTGCTGCGATGGATCAGACTTGCGTCCAGCTACCCACAGTGGAGGGCAGATGATGACAGACCCATAACTAATTATAATCGTTCGAGGAACAGCCAACACCGTGACAGGGAAAGTCTGAGGGGCGTCAGGAGTCAGAGAAGGCTTCCTGGAGGAAGTGTCACCAAGTTGAGTGAAGAATGCATGGGCAGCAGTCAGCAGAGTGGGGCCGGATGTTCCAGGCAAAAGTAGCAGGACATGGATGGCCTCTGTGGATGTGGGGGAGGGGAGCTGGGGCCCGGAGCCCAGTTTGGCTGCTGGTGGGGAGGGGCGGCTGGTGGCCTCAGGGGCCTGGATCAGCTGGATCAGGAGAGGCCTCTGGGGATCTTAGGGTTCTTTGGCTGCAAGGCCACCTGGTCTAACTTTAGCCAAGAGGGACATCAGAGGAAGGAGATGGCTGCAGGTAACAGAAAGCTTAGTGAGCTAAGTTTATGTTCTAGAAAAAGATGGTCACGGTACTTCTCAGCTCACATCAAGGAGAAGTCCAGGCAATCCTGGCTTTAGGAGTGGTTGGACCTAGGAATCAAATTCTCCAATAATGCTTCTCTCGCTCCACCTCTTGCCTTGAGCGTGAAGTCGGCAGGGAGCCCCAGGCAGAGAGAGCTGGGCACCCTCCCTGGTATCCAGAGACCTCACAGAGCCTTGAATGTCACACCCAGAAGGGTGGACTTATCCCGGGACCGGGGAGTCTTTGAAGGGTTTGGGGCAGTGGAGGCCCAGGGTCAGGTTTGGGTTTGGGTTTAGGAAGGAAGAAACCAGATGCAGGGACCACCTAGGAAGCTGGTGAAGGTGACCCTGGGGAAGAAGGGAAGGGGATGGACTTGAGAGGCCTGTCAGCTTCCCTTGGGGGTAGCAGGTTTCTTCAAGGGTTTCACATGCTCTTGATCAGCTCCCCAAGCAACTGATAAAGCGAGGCTGTGATAGAGATGGGCAGCGAGCTCCCATCCACGCGTGAGGGCACTGGGGCCCAGAGACATCAAGTAACTTTTCTGAGGTCACACAGCAGTCAGGGATTAGACCAAGTGCACCCCCCCACCCCCCGCCAACTCCAAAGGGAGGCTAAGAGGGGTTGGGGTCCCAGCCTGTGTGAGCTCTTGCTTCTTGTGCAGATCCATATGAAGAGCCTCTCCCCCCACAAGCCCCCACCAAGTGGGGACCAGGGGCAGAGGTTACAGGAGGAAGGGACTGGCCTTGTCCCCAGCCTCGCATCCTCTTCTTTAAGAGGACACCACTGGGCCGTGGCTGTGTGCCCCCAGGAATAGCCGAGGCGATGCCGCCACCCCCAGCCCTGGCCTGGAGCCAAGGAACGGGCTGGATGAGTAGTTGGATTGTGCCTGTGGGCAGGCGCTGGGAGGGGGCGGCCCCAGGAGCAGGAAATAGCTGGGTTTGGGGAAGTCTCGTGGCCCGTCCAAGCCAAGCCAGCCCGCGCTCCGCTGGGCAGCTCTCCCCGCGGCCCATCAATGCCCCGTTTGAGGCGCACACAGGGGTCCTTTGACGGGGCCCGGCCGGACCACTGTTTCAGCCACTGAGAGGGCCTGTTTGAGCGAGCAGCCTGGAAGGGGCTGGCCCAGGACAGAGGGGCTGCACAGGCTGGGCAGGTGAGGGCCACCCGGGCGGCTGGCTCTTGGGGAGGAGGAGAGCCTGCGGAATCAAACCCGGGTGCCAAGCACGAGCACCTCAGTCCTCAGGCTGGGATGGAGGCAGGGACGGTGCCCGCAGTTGAGCGGACTCTTCAGGGTCATCTCCGTGACTCTCTCCCACTGGCCCCACACGGCAGGTGCCGTGCGATGGTTATTCCTGGGCGTGGGGTGGGCCAGCCATTGCCCAAGGTCACAGTCCGTTGAGGGGCAGAGCTGGGCTTTGACTGCTATACGCTGACTGGAACCTGAGTGGGTCCCTCCGGGCCTTCCTGCCCCACAGCATCCACCTCAGAGGGGAGCAGAGCGATGGCCTGGAGGCCCTTGTCATGGGCTGAGGCATCGTCATTGGGCCCTGGGGATAGGCCGGCTCCAGAGTGGTGTTGGGGAGCGGGGTTCAGTGTGGGTGCTGGGCCCAGACAGAAGGAGGTGGCCCAGCGGAGGAGTACTGGGGACCTGAACCAGACAGAGACCGTGGGTCTGGGTACATTCAAGAGGCACTTGGGAGGCAGGACCTGCAGGCTGGACAGAGAAGGGAAGAAGAGGGGGATCAAGGCTGGTGCCCAGGGGTGGAGAGCACTGAGGGTAGCAGTGCCCAGCTCTGAACTAGGGGCACAGGGTGGGGACAGAAGATGTGTTCAGCTCTGCTTACACCTGAGCTGCTGTGAGTGACACACGCTCAGGAGATGGCTGTGGCTACTGGTCTGGCGCTCAGGACAGAGAGCAAGGAGGGAGCGGGGATGGGGGTGTCCTCTGTGGACACAAGCGGATGATGTCACCAAGGATCCTGGAGGATAACGCATCAGCCGGACATGAAACCGACATGCCCTCTGAGCAAAGCACAAGCCTCCGTGCCCTGTCCGGCCTCTGGCTTCCAGCTCCTGACCACCTGCAGGGCCTGAGACCAGCACAGCACGTGGGAGGTGTGACGAACCCCTGAGACACACACGGGGGCTGTGGCCGCAGGGGACCTGTGCAGAGGGGCAGCTCCAGGACTGATCTGCCCAGATGAGGAAACCTGCACCGATGGGCAGGTTCTCCACTTCGTGGGGTCTCTGCTGACGGTTGGGGAGACCAGAGATTCATACCGAGCAGGCGCCCTGGGACTGCCTCCAGTTGGCAATGAAATCCTTGTAAGTGCAAGGAAAGCAGTTGCCAGGTGAAAGGCAGTGGTCGAGGACCCACCCTGGGCCCACCTGGGGCAGCAGCTACTGCGGGTGTCTGTGGCCACAGGCCCCTGCCCACCACCTGCCCGCTGCCCTCTGAGAGCCAGTGTGAGCAGCCCCATTTCTCTCCTGGGGCGCCCGGAGGAAGCCTGGCTAATTAGCCACCGAGTGTCCGGCAGGCAGTGGGCTTGGCGCAGGGAGCTACAGCCCTCAGTAAACAGAGTCTGCCCAGTAAACAATTCTGCTGCCACCTCAGGGGCCCCGGTGCTCACGCAGGGCACTGGCCTTGCAGCTCCCTTTGCCCACCTGCTGGGGGCACAATCCAGGCCAGGAGACTGCCCGGGACAAAGGCCTGGAGACGGATGGCATGTCACAGGCCCCTGCAGCCTGGGAGTCTCCTTTCTGTGACTCACAACCTCCAAATCCACACACGTGTTCAGCCTTGACGGTGACGGGTCCACGCTGCTGGAAGTTTACCCGTTGGTGGAGCTGAATTCCCACCTGAGGCTTTGGGAGAGAGAAGGTCTCCTTCTGCAGCACTTCAGGCAGGACAGTGGGAGGAAGGATGTGTCAGGCATGTGGGAGGGAAGGGGTAAGTGTTTCTGGGGTTGGACTTCCGCACGGAGGCTGCAGGCGAAGCCACCTGGACACGCTCACAGTCAGCAGGGCCAGGCCTGGCTCCCCAGTCACCATATCCACAGGCTGCATTCCCAACCCCTTCCTCTCTCTTTAAAATATCAATAAGACATATTGACTGAGGAAGGCCCCGGAGGGAAGGGCCCGCTGGAGACGGGGCCAGGAGAGCATCCAGAGAGCTGGGGTTTGGTATGTTATTTAGCAACTCCTCCTTCCCCTGTGACCTTGAGGCAACTTCCCCCCAAACGGAAAAAGGCTTCATTTCCTTGTCAATCCCTGCCCTCTGCCCCCCTTCCCTTGTCCTAGGCCCGGACATACCACCCAAGGTAGGCAGGATTCTAAGATGCCCTCCGATGACCTATGACCTTGTCTAGTCTTCTCCCTTCTTGCGTGTGGGTGGGGCTGGTGACTGACAGAACAATCGCTCTGGGGACGAGGTTAAGTTACATGCACAGTTAAAGTTAAGAGAGGAACATGAGACGAAACCGGTTTGCAGACTGAAAGGTCCCAGGTTCGATTCTGGTCAAGGGCATGTACCTTGGTTGCAGGCACATCCCCAGTCGGGGGTGTGCAGGAGGCAGCTGATCGATGTTTCTCTCTCATCAATGTTTCAGACTCTCTATCCCCTCTGTAAAAATATCAATAAATGTATTTAGAGAGAGAGAGAGAGAGACAGAGAGACAGAGAGAGAGAGAGAGAGACATGATCTAGGGTGAGCCTGACCTAATCAGGTGGTCCCTTAAAAGGGACCCGGTTCTTCCTGAAGAGGGGGTTCAGCACAGGAGAGATGTGCAGCACGAGGAGGCCTTGGAACAGACTACATAGCAAGGAACGGTGGGTGGCCTCCAGGAACGGAGAGAGAGAGGCCTGGCTAACAGCCAGCAAGGGGATGGGGGCGGGAGGGGATGGAGACGGGGAGGAACTGAATTCTGCACTGTGTGAGCTTGAAAGCGGATCTGAGCCCCAGAAAGGAGCCCAGCCCAGCCAACATCTGTATTTCAGCTTGAGAGGCACCGAGCAGAGGGCCCCATTTGGTTGTACCCAGACTTCAGACCTGTGGGAACTCTGGTCACACATTTGTACTACTTCAAGCTGCTAAGTTTGGGGTAATTTGTTACATATCAATAGAAAGCGAAAGTACCACCTCCTCCCAATAAGTTTTGTTTTACATATATATTTTAAAAATACGTCTTTATTGATATTTTAGACAGAGAGGAAGGAAGAGGGACACAGAGAGAAGAACATCCAATTGGCTGCCTCCTGACCAGGAATCGAACCAGCAGTCTTTTGGTTCCTGGGTCGATGCTCAGCCACTGAGCTACACCAGCCGGGCAGGAAGGTTTTTTTTTTCCTTTCCTCCTTAAACTTCTAAGGGGCGGCAACAGCAATAATCCTGAGTGTCTGAAATCGTGGTGGGTGTAGACCCAAAGTTTTGAAATTGAAGGATGAAAGAGGGAAGCGGAACACTTCACATATCATCCTGGCTCTTCTCAAGTCTGCAGAGGCTCTGTTCTGAGGCGGAGGGGACACAGCAGGGATTGTAGGCAGCACGAGTTGAGGTTAGGTAATTTGGAAAATGGGGGAAAATGTCCTGCTAACCGGAGGACTACATTAAATCCAGAGCCCGGATCTTTCAGAAGGAAAGAGACAAATTGAGCTGCCACCGGGAGCTGGCACCAGGCTGCTAACAAGGATGTTTGTAAGAAACAAGGATGTTTTCATTAGGGAGGGATCAGCTGAGTGGAGATGTGACCATGACCTTCAGGTCACTGAACATGGTACACCAGCAGGCGTGCTCACTTCAGAGTTGATGGAGTACTCATTGGGGGATAGCAAGCTCCCTTTCCAAGAGGCGTTCCCAAGACAGAGAGAGAATTTATGTTTCACAGGGGAGGCTGCACGGAATCGGTGGTTTAGTTACCTCAGAACCACCTGGAGAGCTTAGGAATACAGATTTGCTGGGTCTGGGATGGGGCCCGAGAATCTGCTTTTTTTGTACACTGATGAGTAAAAATAGATCCAGAGACTAAGAAACACTGATCAGACTGTCCTACCTCGGAGAGAAGCAGGGGGTAGAGGTGGGGTGGGAGAGGTCGGGGCCGGGGGGGTGGGTAATAAGAGATCAACCAAAGAACTTATATGCATGCATATTAGCATCACTGAGGCAGTGGGGGCTTGTACAGGAGGTGGGACTGGTGGTGGTGGTGGGGGGTGGTTAATTGGGGAAAAAGGAGACATATGTAATATGTAATACTTTAAACAATAAAAAAGAAAAACAACAAAAAACAAACTTGATGCCGGTTTGGGGTAACGGAAGGAGGGATAAAACAGAGATGATGCAGCTGGTCTAGAGGAGGATGCTGATTCTGTTTAGCATGAGTGACAGCGGGCGTCCTTCCCCACAGGAACCGCTGACAGCCGTGCCCAGCTGGCCACAGGGTCCTGTGCAGACACCTCCCTTTCTTGCCTTCACCTGTCAGGGCTCTTTTCCCCTAGGAGAGCCCCAAACACAGCCCCATCTGGGACTCGCGCCCTAAAGAGAGCTTTGCCTTAGCTTTGTTTAAATGCCTGCAAAGCAGATCCTGAGACAAAGGCTTGGGCGCAGGTGGATTATTTGGGAGACGGTCCCAGGAGATACAGTGGGAGGGGAGGGGAGGCAGGGAAGGGATAAAAGCCAGTAAAAAGTGCATTAACAGTTCACTCCTGTGGGCAATCGGGGCTCACTCCCGTTGGGGACCCTCCGAGGGACCGTGAGGAGCACATCTCAGCACTGTCCAGCAGGGGGCAGTGGGAAGCTGGGGTATTCATTCATAATGCCCGTCCCCCCCCTGGTGGAAGGTTGCCCTCCAGATGTGAAATGCCCAGAGGTGGGCTGAAGGGCCACGGGAAGGGGCATCACTGGGCCTAGGCCTGCTACAGTTCCCAGTGCCAACCCTATGCCCTCTCTCTACACGGCTGATTGACAGCGGGAGTCCTTCCCCATGGGAATCTCTGACAGCTGCCCCCAGGGCTGTGGGCCGACCCCCTGGCCACAAGAAAGCATCTGGCACGGCACGGGTGGACTCTGTGTTTTTAACCAGCTCTCCAGAGTGAGCACGGTGGGTGGCAGGCTTTCTGAGTTTCCTTCAGAGCCTGCGATTCAAGGTTTTCTGTTCCCCCAGACAAGATGAGTCACTGAGGGCAACTTCTGGAAATGGCAGTCTCTGCCTTCCCGGCTCTCAGGCCCCTGGGGTAGGAGTCCCCAAACCCAGGAAGTCAAATGTGAAAAAACATCTGCTGCAATTAAGGCCAAAAGAAAAAAAAAGTGTGAAAACTAAGGTTAGTGTGACTCATTGTGTGGCAGAGAAGAGAGGGCGATGGGGGAGGGGAGCGAGAGAGGCTGGCATGGTCGGGGAAAGCTTGTGACGTGCCCTAAATGCCAGGGAAGCTTGAATGTCCAGGGAGAGGGAATACAGTGCCCACAGAAGCTTTTTTTTTTCACTTGGGATCGGTCACTGCCCACTAAACACCCACGTCCCCCTACCCCCTGGACTTCCAGGCAGTCAGGTGATGTGCACTCCATGTCTGAGCAGTAAGAGAGGCACTCGCTGTCCCTCTCTCATCCATGTGGCTGGAGAGGAAGGATGTGGGCACGATGGGACAGAGAGATAGAGGAGCCTGGAGAGCCTGTGCAGAGAGGTGACTGTCTAATGTCGACCCGTGGTAAAGCCATTGTGACTGAGGGCTTGCTTGTTACTGCAGCTTAACCTGCTCTCTCCTGACTACCACAAAAGACATGGCTAAAACAACACGGACACAGTGTTCACTACAACCACTGGTGCCACTGCCTTGGAGACCCCACGTACAGAGGAGACACCCAAGAAAAGTGAGGGGTGTCCCCTGAAGTCAACGCCGCTGGCAGGTGACAGAATCAAACCCAGCTCTGCCTGGTCCCCCAGTGGTTTTGCCTCACAGGATGCATCCGAGTCTGGCCTGCGTGGCACTGGCAGACACAAGATAATGTTTGGCACTAGGTGGATGAACAGGTTATATCAAACTTACTTCTAATTTATTTAAGGGCATATTAGTACAAACATATCTCTATATATAAAAGCCTGAGCAACTGAACGACTGAACAACTGGTCAACCAGTTGCTATGACACACACTGACCACCAGGGGGCAGATGCTCAATGCAGGACCTGCCCCACCTCCTCAACCCCATGATCAGTGTGTTCCCACAGCCAACCTCTTGTGGTTCCCTCCCCCCAACCAACTGGTCCCCCCATCAGCACCGATGGGGGAACTGACCAGCCCCCTTAATCAGTCCCATCACTGGCCAGGCAGAAGGACCTCACCTGTGCACGAATTTGTGCACCCAGCATCTAGTAAACAATATCAAACCAGTGATTTCATGGCTGTCCTTAGGAGGAGGAGACATTTTTTTCAACCAGTACCTGGATTTGGATTTCAAGAGAAAGATTAAATCGCTCTCTTAAACTGGGGCAAAGGGGATGGTCAAGGTTTACATGGATGCAGCCACCCTGTGATGACGACGGTGGGGGGAGGGGGAAGGGAATGTGCTGCCTTAGACAGGGTTGCATTCTTGCCTTGGGAGCTGGAGGTGACCAGGTTTGCTCTTTCAGAGAGAAACGGAGCCTGGGGGGGAGCCCCAGGTGCTTTCCACTGAGCCACACGGCCGAGGGGCCCTGCACTTGCTCACAAATGCGCTCTCTCTCTGGGCTAAAACACTGAAGGCTTTAAGTTTCTGGCAGCCCGAGGTGTGTGAAAACAGGCAGCGGGACCCGCAGGAGCCCTGACTGGGGAGCAGCCCCGAGGACGGCCCCCTCGACACATTTTTCCCCCCTGGCCCATACCGGACCCTCTGTTCCCAGTTTTGATTCCTGGGGAGAAATGTCTCACATTTTTCAAACACCAATATTTATTTTCTTTCCTCAATGTATATGCCGAACTTCCAGGTCTCCTTCCCCGCAGCCCGGCGCTCGCCCTGGAATGCGAAGCGCCCCCCTTGCCGGGGCGGCTCCACCTCTGTTCCTGAAAGCGTACCTGTCGCACATTTCTGTGGCTCCGCTAATGAGCCGAGAGGTGACCCAGAGAAGGCGCCTGTGTTCCTCCCGGCGCCCATAGACCGGCCATTCAGAGCTCCAGCTGAAAGGGCTGTTTCATGGCCCAGCTGCCACCCCAGCCAACAGCTCTGGACCCTGAGCCCCGGACACAGCCCTGCGCCCGGCGGGGAGGGGACGCGGGGCGAGGGGCTCCAGCTCACGTTCTCCTCGTCCACCTTCCCCGGGGCCACGGGGGAGCGCTCTGCCTCTGTCACCGCTGGTCCCCTCAGTCTGACCCTTCATCATTAGTTTTTTCCTAAAAAAAAAATAAAAAAATTCGCTCTCATCACTGATTTCAGGGAGGAAGGGAAAGGGAGAGAGAGAGAAACATCAATGATGAGAGCAAATCATTGATTGCTGCCTCCTGCATGTCCCCTCACAGGTACTGAGCTGAGCCCTCAACCCGGGTGTGTGCCCTGACTGGGAATCGAACCCTGATCTCCTGGTTCATAGGCTGATGCTCAACCCACCCAGCCACACCAGGTGGGCAGTTCTCTCTAATAATGCATTTCTTCATGTGCACACCACATACCCTGCTCCAGGCACCGTGCTGAGTCCTGGAGATTCAGTGGTGAGTGAGAGAGACCACACCCCGGGGGAGCTGACACGCTCAGGGCAGGAACAGTCACACATTCACAACACAACTGGGGGCAGTGGTAAGTACACAGCCATCAGGCCCGCACTGTCTCTGGAGAAGACAATTAGGCTTACAAGTTGCCGAGGAAAAGGAAACCAGCAGCATCCCGGTTTTGGAAATTGAGGAGGGCTCTGAATTATATGAATACACGAAACTTCAATTGAAAAAGTCAGAGGGAAATGCTTTTAACTTCCTAGTTCCATTCTGCCTCGAACTGGCTGGGTGGCTTCAGGCAAGTCATGAATTTCCCTGGGCCTCAGTTTCCTCATCTGGCAAATGGGCTAATGTGCTCGGATCTGCTGGCAGAAAAGGAGTACAGTGATGGAGTGAGTGACTGGACCATTATTGACGAGGATGGTGAGAATGTGGTGGGGTCAGCCATGCCCGGCAATCACTGTATGGATAATGTCTGTACATTTCCTTTTATTAAGGTACCATTTATGTAGAGCGAAGTACACAGGTCTTCAGTGTTAATGACTCTACCGCCTGGGAAGATAATACTTCTTTAGCTTTCATTTCCACTCCTGTCCTCTCCTTGTCTCCTCCCATGGTCCCATGAGGCGGGCAGGCCAAGTACTGCCATTCCCACCATGACAACCAGCCCAGGCTCAGAGAGGCCAGCAGCAGCTCTGGGGTGCCCGGGTCAACAGCAGAGGTGGACTTGAATCTGGGCCTCTGTGGTGGCCAGGTGCATGCTCTTCCACTTTACCCATCGACTCCTGGCCCTAGGATGGTAGGGACCATTCCTGATGATGTTCCTTTATTTTTTAATTTTTAAAAATGCTTTTTGATTTTCAGAGAGAGAGAAAAGGAGAGGGAGAGAGGAGAGAATCGTCAATGTGAGAGTGAAACATTGATTTGCTGCTTCCTGCAGGCACCCCAGAGAGGGATTGAACCTGCAACCCAGGCATGTGATCTAACTGAGAATCAACTTGCGACCCTTCGAGGCACGGGACGACCACCCAGCTGAGCCACACTGGCCAGGGTTCTGTTCCTTTATTTACAAACCTTCATTTTTGCCTCCTCCGTGCAGACCCCAGGCTGGGCTTGGATGCAGAGATGCATCAACCAGACTCTTACCTACTCATGGGTGAGACAGACAATGCGCAGAAGCCCAGGCAGGGGGCCTAACGCAGGGGAGTGAGGAGGAGGAGGTGGGCATGGAGAAGGCACCTCCACCACCTCCACCACACTGCACCTGAGAAAGCAGGCAGCTCAGAACACCGGCCTGGGCACTCTCCTGGCAGTGACACTTCTCAGCTGTGTGACTTCAGACAAGTTACTTCACCTCTCTGTTTTTCAGCGCCTCTTCTGGGAAGTGAGGGTAAGGACAGTAGCTGCCTCACAGGGCTGTCAAGAGAAGGAAATGAGGTTGTTCATATAGCTCTGCTCCTCCAATCCTCTCAGGAGGTAGGCCCGGTTCGAGTCCCGTTTCCAGAGGAGGAATTGGAGGCACAGAGAGGTGGAGCAACCTGCCCATGGTCACACAGCAGTATATGGTAAACCTGGCTCATTTGCTCCCAAGTCTGTGCTCTTGGCCATCTTCTCTGCGGCCTGGCACATACCCAGTGCGAACGTACACGGGACTCCGGTTATGATCTTGGGAGAGTCTGTTTGGCAGGGCGGGCGGGAGGAAGGACAGTCTGGGCAGATTGCCCTGCCAGTGCCCAGCCTCGGAGAGAGCCCTGAGAACCCAGGGGCAGCTGGAGAGCAGGGCTCAGGTGGGAGCGGCAGGGGACGGTCGAGGCCGGGGAGGTACGTGTAATGAGAAAGTTGGGGTTGAAATTGCAGGTGAGAGAAGCATCGGGGGGTGGGGGTGGGGGTGGGGATGGGGAAGGCGGCAGGGCAGGGCTGAGGTGGGAGGCCCAGGACTCGGGTCTCAGTGGCCTGGGAGTCGCAGCCTCGGTCAGCGCGGGCTCCAGCCCCGGGAGGAGACCAGGAGACGCCCTCCACCCACCTGAGATTTCCTGAACTGCAGCTGCAGCCCTGGTGGCTTCTGGAGGCAAAGGAGGCCTTGTGGTTACGGGGGCCTCTCCAGCCCTCTCCCGGCTTCCTCCCTTCCCTCGCTGGAGGAGGGAAACACACCACACACACAGCCCCTTTTAGCCGGGCCCCACCCCTCAGGGAGGCAAGGGGCAGGGCAGGGCCTCCTGGCTGGGAGGCTGGGCGGCAAGGTTGATAAGACCCGGAGCCTCCCGGCCTCCACAGCTGTGCTGGCCGCTGCCCGCGCCGCCAGGACCATGAGGGTCATCCCTGGTGCCGTCCTCGTGCCCTGCCTTCTGCTGCTGCTGCACCTGGCCCCCCGCACACATGGCCTCGCCCCCCAACCCAGAGGTGAGGGGGTCTGTGTGAGGTGGGGGACGCGGGACTACCGGCCCCTGACCAGCAGCCTGGGGACTGGGCACCGAGATGGGCAGAGAGCAAATGGGATCCAAGATGAGGAGAGGGCGGGGAGGCAGGGTGGCCAGCACGGGAGCGGACCGAGATGGGGACGCGCCTGAGGCCAGGGCTGGAGTGACCCTCCGCCTGACCTGTCAGGGGACACGTGTGGGATTCTCCCAGGAGCCCTTCATCTTTCCTGGGGTTTCTCAGGCCCGGGTTGCCCTCAGGGACCTTCATGCTGCAGGAACTGCTGTCTCTTGGGTCACTGAGGGCAGAAGCCACGCAGAGAGCAGCCGCGGACGCCTGGGGCTGCACCCAGCCCAGGGCCGAACGCTTGACTCTGTGAGGAGTGTATCTCGGGGGGGCGGGAGGAGAGGCTCCCTTTCTGGTCACCAGCCCTTTCAGCACACCCTTTCCAGAGTTTCAGCCATGGCCCCTGAATCCTCCAATACCCAACTCTTCCAGGACAGATGGGGAAACCGAGGCTGCACAGGGCACAGTGAGAGGGCCCCAGAGCCTTCTGGGTCTAGATCCACTGCTCTATGCTGTGGTCATTTCCCTCTCCCTCTCTGCCTCAGTTTACCCATGGTAGTGCCATTAGCTAGAAGGGACCAGGGAGGGGCTGCAAGGTCATTTCTAAGGCCTTGGGGAACGCTGATGCCTGGGTAGGGTGCTGGGGCTGGGAGCGGGGACCTGGGGCCGCCGAGAGCACGCTCCCTTTCCTGAACCTTCCTGCCACCTTATTTGGGAGAAGCTGGGTTCAGTCTGGACTTTTGTGGGTGGAGAGGGAGCAGCCTTTGCCCTGAGCCGCCCTGGCCGCAGGCCCCGGCCAGTGACCTCATCAGCGGTAGCCGTTCTCCCCGTGGCCGAGGAAACAGCAGCTCCCAGAGTTGCTGCCCAGGGCGGCTGGCGAGACATCTCTCCTCGGGGGTGCGTCCTGGGGGCCCACCTGGTCAGGCCGCCAAGGTGGCCACGAGGCATTTCTGCCCCTTCCCCTGCCCTTGGACCCCAGCCCGCAGGCCGCTCCAGGGAGGGAACCTGGGTCCCCTTGGTGATTTGCTCTGATGTTCAGATGAAAGAGCCCATGTTGACAGGCGCGGCGTTGGGCCTCAAGGCTGCGTCCACCTGGGAGGGCCCACCCTCGGTGTCCCGAGGCCCAGCTCAGCGAAACAGCTGCTCCTTGTTTGTGGAGCCGCTCTGGGCACAGCCCTGAGGAGCAGGATTTAAAGGGCAGCCAGCCTTCGCTTCTCCCTGACCACGCACGGCAGGCCCAGCCCCGGGCTGGCACCTGAGGTGCACTTTTGCTCATCCTCAAAGGATCCTGTAAGGGAGGGGTTGTCGGCCCATTGCACAGATGGGGAAACTGAGGCTCAGAGCGGTGAAGTGAGTTACCCAAGGCCAGAGTTTGAGCCTCTTTCCCAGGAGCTGAGCTGGGAGGCAGATGTCCACATGCTGGTCAAGGCTCAAGACAGCCTGGCTCCAGGGCGGTCTACGCGGCCTGAGGCCCCCGGTCAGGGTCTAAGTAGCCCCCGAGGCTCTGCCCTGTTGCCTGCGTGTCTCATCCAGCCTTCTGACCTCTGCCCTTTGCTCTCTGCCCCCTCCCTCCTTCTCCCAGGGCACCTCTGCCGGACCCGGCCCACGGACCTGGTGTTTGTCGTAGATAGCTCGCGCAGCGTGAGGCCCGTGGAGTTTGAGAAGGTGAAGGTGTTCCTGTCCCAGGTCATCGAGTCGCTCAATGTGGGGCCCAATGCCACCCGAGTGGGCGTGGTCAACTATGCCAGCTCCGTGAAGCAGGAGTTCCCGCTGCGGGCGCACCTGTCCAAGGCCGCGCTGCTCCAGGCCGTGCGCCGCATCCGGCCGCTGTCCACCGGCACCATGACTGGCCTGGCCATCCAGTTCGCCATCACCCAGGCCTTGAGTGATGCTGAGGGTGGTCGCGCCAAGTCCCCGGGCATCAGCAAGGTACATGTGCCCTGCCCCCCGTCCTGCTGGGGTCCCCCAGTTTGCAGGCTCCCACTGGGTGCTGAGAGCTTTGCCTGCGTACACCTGAATTCTCCCAACACCCCAGAGAGGTGGCCATTTGCAGTTGGGGAGCAGGCCCACCCAAGAGAAGTGGCAGAGCCGAACCCATCTTTCCCATCCTTCGGACCCCAGGGGTGTACTTGATTATTTCCGTTTAAATGACCTTGGCTTCCCAGCCATTCTGGGCTCCTCGAAGGCAGAGTGAGACAGTTCAGATGTTGACGTGATGGTCCAGGGCTTGGACATCTGCGCCAGCCTGCCTGGGCCCAAGTCCTCATCTCACGTGCCTCAGTTTCCTCACCTGTAAAATGGGAGTCACATACGCCTCCTCAAGGGGCTCCTAGGTGACTAAACGAGTGAATAAGCACCCAGTGCTCAGAACAGCGCTTGGCAGCTAATGAGCCCCGTTACCGTCAGCTACATGTTTATTTAAGACGCCTTAGGGGGCAGGGGCTCAGACTCACGAGGCGATGATCCCAGCTCGCACCGTCAGCGAGGGCTCCGGGCAGAGTGCTGGGTGTTCCTTCGGCCTTGGAAATGGGGTGATTTTTTTTTTCAGGACTCAGGCCTGCGAGTCCAGTCAGGTGTCCTCCCCTCCATTGGTCCTGCACAGGCCCCCGAACCTCCCCATCTCTGTCCCGTTGGCCTGAAGACTTGCCCTTTACCTGCCCAGGGCCCTGGCCCAGGGAAGCATTCTTCCTCACCCCTTCTGTCCCCCACTCTCTGGCGTGCAGTGCACGATGGAGACGTGCGTGTGGAATGAACACGATCCTGCCTGGAGGCGGTGTCTCCCTTTTGTGGGTGAGGAAGCTGAGGCACAGGGAGTGTACTGCTCAAAAGTGGTAGAAATAATCCCAGACAGCAGCCTGGAGCCCCAGCCATCACAGCCCTCAGAGAGATGACCCCACGGGCAGCCTGTTGGTCTTATTTTGTGGGGGCCACTGGCAAGTTCTGACACGGGGTTGATGGCCAAGATGACTGGGAGGATGTGGTAGCCCGGGTGACCCTCATGGAGAGAGGTGAAGGGGAGGGTGGTAACATCGGTAGTTGTCACATCTCCAGAGTTAACCCCTTCACCCCGGCTCAGGCCAGTGGCCTGGGGTGGGCACGTGAGGAGAGGCCCTCCATTAGTTGAGACAGAGACAGAGTTTTGGGGAGCCGGCACCAGAATTAGACGTTCTGCCTAGAATTCACCCGTGGGAAGTCTCAAACCTGGATTGAAGGGGACTCAAGGAGTCAGTGGGCCTCCGAGGAAGGCCTTGGCCGTGAATAGTCTCCGCTAGGTGTGCAGAGCCAGGAGCCCAGGCCTCCGGCCGGGAAGAGATCATGCAAGCTCACTCGCCACGGGGCTCAGGGCAGTGATGCTACAAATAACAGTCCCCCTTCCTGGCTTCTGACCCCGAATCTTCTCACCATACCCTCCTTTTGCAGATGAGGAAACAGAGGCTCAGAGGTGAGCTGCAACTTGTGGGGGTGGGGGAGCTGCATTTCTAACCCTGTCCAGACCTCTCTACTCCAGGTCACAAGGTGGGGGTTGGGCACCGGGCCAGGGGTGGGGACCCAGGAATCAGAAGCAGATCCAGGTCAGAAGCTGAGAAGAGCCAAGGGGGCTGGATGCCCAGGCCCAGACTCTGGCGGAGCTGTGCGGACGGACCCCTCTTCAGGGCAGGCTCTGGCAGGGGGAGCCGAGGGCCTGGCTTGGCGCCAGGGTCCCCTCTGTCTCCCTTCCCAGGTGCAGAGAGAGGAGCCTCGCTGGAGGACGGCAGACAGCCTTTCCCTCTGTGGAAAGGACATCTAGCACCTGGGAAGGGAGGGAGAAAAGGTGGCCTCCTTTCCTCTGATGGGCAATCTAGGTGGAAAGGCCCCTCCCTCTTCCGCCCTCTGGTGTCCAAAAGGCAGAACTGCAAGTTGTTGGGCACACTGGTTGGGCCTCCAGAATTTGCTGGGGTCTGGAGTAGGATGGGAGAGGCCCCAATCTGGGGGGTGGGGGTGGGGGTGGGGTAACCGGGTCCCCACTTCTGTCTGCCTGATGCAGGAGACATCAGACACCCCAGTCAGACGGGAGAAACCTCAGCCTGGTCTCTTTCCTTCGGAGGACACCGGTCTTGTTCTCTAGCCTCGTTCTCTTCCCCGGGGCAGAGTCCTGGCGGGGGAATTGGATGCACCTGCACCCGGCTAGGAGGCTCTGTCTCCTCCCCGCCCTCGGTCCGCGGTTTGCAGGAGGGCCAAGCGCCCAGCCCGGCCTAGGCCTAGCGCCTCACAATGTCCCGCGTGTTGCAGGTGGTCATCGTGGTGACGGACGGGAGGCCCCAGGACAGCGTGCGGGACGTGTCCGCGCGAGCCCGGGCCAGTGGCGTGGAGCTTTTCGCCATCGGCGTGGGCCGCGTGGACAAGGCCACGCTGCGCCAGATCGCCAGCGAGCCGCAGGAGGAGCACGTGGACTACGTGGAGAGCTACAACGTCATTGAGAAGCTGTCCAAGAAGTTCCAGGAGGCCTTCTGCTGTGCGTGGGGGACAGGGGTGCAGGGTGCGGGGAGGGGTCTAAAGGGCAGGACTGAGATGCAGCCAGCATCTGGGGCGGGGCCAGGGCTGGGGCGGAGGTGCGGGACTGGGGGCGGCCCTCAGCCCTGGCAGAGGGTTAGTTGGGGGGAGGCCATCCAAGAACCCCCTTTTCATGTGGCAGGTCCTGGTGGGGACAAGGAGGGGCGGGCATTTAGCAAAGAGAGGGCCTAAAAAGCCTGTGTGTGACGATGGGGGGTTTGGGTGTCGCGCTCCCTGAGGGGGAGGGTGGGAGCTGCGTGGGCACTGGGCAGGAGAAGGTTTAGTCCTTCCAAGCAGGGAGGTGGGTTTGGGACTCTACCCATCATAAGGGGCGGGGTCTCGAGTAGGATGGGCGGGATCAGGGTGAGGACTTGCCCATTTGGAAAATGAGTCCAAGAAAACCAGGCATCTGAGTGTGCGGATCCCATGAGATGACACCCGGTGTGGCGCTGGGGGTGGCCTGTGGCCCGTGTTGGTTGAGCGTCTTGTCCAGGCTGCGTTCTCCCCTGCGTGCGCTCCTCTCCACACATGGGGTGCAGCGGTGAGCCAGGCAGGGCAAAGCGAACCCTTGTCCCCGTGGCCTTTACCTCTTCTGCAGGAAGTTTCGGTTTTATAATCAGCATTATCACCTTCTTCGGGGTTGTCAGCCCTGGTGCAGTGATTCCAACCCTGGGCTGAGCTCTGGGGCTGGACCCCACCTGGCAGGTGTCTCAGTTTTCCCCAAGTGTGTGAGGGCCCATCCAGGCTGACATAGTCAGGCCCCGGGACCGTGAGATTCCGAGTCCCCTCTTGTCCCCGCAGTGGTGTCTGACCTGTGCGCCACGGGAGACCATGACTGCGAGCAGGTGTGCATCAGCTCCCCCGGCTCCTACACCTGCGCCTGCCGCGAGGGCTTCACCTTGAACAGCGACGGCAAGACCTGCAATGGTCAGTGGGCTGGACCCGGGCAGCCCTGGGGAGGGCGCTAAGGAAGGGATGGGGTCTCCCGCTACTTCCCAGTCCATCTGAGCCTCCCCACCCTTTGCCTCTGGACCAGTCTGCAGAGGCGATAGATTCCTTCCAGAATGTGATGTCAGCCGGACATGCCCTCCTGATGTCCTCTTTTGCAACATGGCTGGTGGTTTGGGGTGGTGGACGGCGCCCCACATCTTGAGTTCATGGCTTGGTGCTGCTACCGCTGAGCTTATGATGTTCCAGCTGTAAACGTTGGAGTTAAAGAGAGAGAGTTGGAGGACATGATGGGGAGGACCCTCAGCGCAGAGCGTGGCGTGTGTTGGGTGCCCGGCCAGCGGTCGGGTGGATGACTGCCTTCCAGCTTCCTCCCCTCGCCTGTCCCCACTCCCCAGTCTGCAGCGGCGGCGGAGGCAGCTCGGCCATTGACCTGGTCTTCCTCATCGACGGCTCCAAGAGCGTGCGGCCCGAGAACTTCGAGCTGGTGAAGAAGTTCATCAACCAGATCGTGGACACGCTGGACGTGTCGGACAAGCTGGCGCAGGTGGGGCTGGTGCAGTACTCGAGCTCCGTGCGCCAGGAGTTCCCGCTGGGCCGCTACCGCACCAAGAAGGACATCAAGGCAGCCGTGCGCAGCATGTCCTACATGGAAAAGGGCACCATGACCGGGGCTGCCCTCAAGTACCTCATCGACAACTCCTTCACGGTGTCCAGCGGGGCCCGGCCCGGGGCCCAGAAGGTGGGCATCGTCTTCACCGACGGCCGGAGCCAGGACTATATCAACGATGCTGCCAAGAAGGCCAAGGACCTTGGTAGGTGTGCCCTCCTGGGCCCCCAACACCATGATGGCTGGGGGTGCCTGGCACAGCCCACCTGTAATTGATCTCAGTGGCCACTCTGATGAGTGCCCAAACCCCAGTTCTGGGTGAAGGAGAAAGGACTGGTTCATCCATGTCTTCCTTACACTGGTGACAAGACTGAGGCCTCAGAGGAGTAAGTGGCTTGCTTCTGACGGTCCTTTAGTGGGAGGGGGCTGGAACTGTCCCAGCTGAATGTCCCCAAGCACATACCCATTGCTGAAGGGCAGCCCACTTTGGGACAAACCTGAGCCTTGTTTTATGGCCCGTGGAGCGAGGATAATGATAACCACCAGATGCTGGTTATGAGAGTTAACGAGATTACAAAGCCCCCAGGGCAGGGAGTCAGTACAGGCCTGGCATATAATAGAATCTCAGTAAATGTTCATTTCCTCAAAGTCTTTATCCCAGGCATTGTGCCTGCACTTCCAGCAGCTGCCACCAGGAGGTGTCTGGAGTTGATTTCCTAGGCATCCTCCCAGAGGCTGGGCCTCCCCTGCCTGCCTCACCGCCACCCTCACTGGTCCTGTCCCTCTTGCAGGCTTTAAGATGTTTGCCGTGGGCGTGGGCAACGCGGTGGAGGACGAGCTGAGGGAGATCGCCTCGGAGCCCGTGGCCGAGCACTACTTCTACACGGCGGACTTCAAGACCATCAACCAGATTGGCATGAAGCTGCAGAAGAAGATCTGCGTGGGTGAGTGAGGCCAGCGCTGGCATGGGTGGGAGGGGCAGGTGGACTCTGGGGTGGGCATGGAGCCACCCTGCAGCTGGATGTGGGTGGGTGGGGAAAAGCAGGAGATGGGGTGGCACCAAGAGCTGGCAGACCCAGGAGGCGGGCTGGCCAGTCTAACTCTTCCTACCAGTAAACATACATTTATTGAATGCTCATCTCATGAGTGACACTGTCCTCAGTGCTCTCCAGATAGTAAATCATTCGATTCTATTTGGTAGGAGTATTTTTGCCCTCGCTTGACTGATAGGAAAACCAAGGCCAGGGGGATCAAACTATTATTAATAACTGGAGAAGCCGGGATTTGAATTTTGCCACCTCCCCTGACCCTGCCTGGTGACCGTGCCAGCTGGTCCCCAGGGGCAGAGTGTGGACTCCAGGGCCAGATGTGCCTGCTTTGCGTTTGCATCTTTGCTTTGACACTGACTACCTGTTGACCATGGACAAGCTGTTTCACTTATCAGGTTCTTCATTTGTCCACGGGGTTAATGATTTTAAACACAAAGGATTGGGGTGAGGAGTCACCATGAGGACATAAAGGCTCCTGACAGCAATGCCCTGCACATAGTAGGTGCTCAGTGCAGTGATGCTGTTATTGGAGTTCTGTATCAGGGCTCGGAGGGGATCAGGAAGACATTAAGGGTTCACCTTCCATCACTCCTGGGGGCTTTGTCTCAAGAATTCTACATATCTCTGCCCTCTCAGAAGTCACACATTCCCCCAAGACTCCCTAGTCCTGGCCCTGGGCAGTGACTACCCCACCACCCTGCCCGGCAACCTCCCACATGCCCTTGTCTTTCTCTCCTTCCTGTCCATCCCAGAGGAAGATCCGTGCGAATGTGAGTCCATTGTGAAATTCCAGGCCAAAGTGGAGGGGCTGCTGCAGGCCTTGACCAGGAAATATATCCTTCCCAGAGGCTGATGCGGGGATAGGGGGCGGGGAGAGGGAAGGGGACAGGAGGCAGGGTGAGAGGGATGGGGTAGGGGCCAGGCATGGTGGGGAGGGGAGCTGTGATGGGGTTGGGGCTGGCTCCTCTTTGCCTGCTCCCTGCTGAAGGCAGGCTCCATTCTGCCAGCTAGGCTGATGCCAGCTTTGAATCCTATCAGAAGCAGAGGGTCCTAGAGGGTAGACAGAGAAACTGAGGCATACACAGATCAGGATCTAGAGATGGACACACACAGAGCCCTGAGCACACTCAGGGAAACAGGGTGCTCGGGACACCCACTTCTCAGGCTCCTGGTGACATGACCAATACCAGCTCACAGGACCAGGTCAGGACCAGGTGGGGGACCAGCAGGCCGAAGCCTGCAGCTGGGCATGCGGGGCTCATGGTTGGCCGTGTTTGGAGAACACCATTCTGCGGTCAGTGGATGGTAAATTTCAGGGGTGAAAGTGCTGGAAGAGGGGTACTCTGCAGGCCCAGGAAGTGGGGGTCCGGAGTTCGGGTCCCACGTGACTACCTCATGCTGGTCCATGAGCACCTCTCCTTGACTCCGCCCACTGGAAGCTGTGAGCAAGCGGCTGGCCGTCATGGAGAACAGGATCGTCTAAGGCCCAGCTGTGGCTTCTCCATCTCCCCGCCCCGGCTCGGCCCACAGCGTCCGGTGTGTCCCCTAGAGCCCCGAGTTTAGTCTAGCTTTGTCACTTGGTGAGGGGATTTGGGAGGGGCAGGCCCTGGAGTGGCAGCAGGCCTCTCCCTCCTCCACCAGCCTCGGAGCCCTGCCAGGGTGTGTGTGTGAGCGGGAGTGCTGGAGCGCAGGAGTTTGGGGCACGTGTGTGTGTGTGTGTGTGTGAATGTGTGTGCACATACGTGCATGCATGTGTGTGTCTGTATGTATGTGCGTGCGTGTGTGTGTATGTGTGTCTGGGAGCAATGCATGAGTGAGAACACAAGGGCAAGTGTAACTGGGACTGCGTTTGCATTTTTTAACCGAAAGCTTAATATATTCCTGTTGTTAGTTACCCTCCCTGACTGTGAGTGCTGTGAATCTCTTCCCACTTCTCTATTCCTTTTGGAAAGACAATTAAATGTGATTTAACTTAAGGGCTGAGTGGGCCAGAGGCAGTGTGGTTATTAGGGAGCAGGGGGAAGGATGGCTGGTGACAGGGCGATGGCGGACAACGACCAAGGTGGTGGCAGGGATGACAGCGACTGCAGGGATGACACCTGCGCACATCAGTCTGGCCTTTTCAGTTACACGCTCATTTCCATGGTCTCATTTCCTCCTCCCCGGAGATCTACCCAGAAGAGACTGGAGTCACCCCATTTCACAGCTGGGAAAGCTGGGTGTCTGAGGTGAAATGACCGGCTCAGCACTGGGTCTGTTGGGGAGACAGGACTTGCACCCAGGACTCCAGGACAGCCAAAGAAGGGCACAGAGAAGGGCAGTGGCTTCTTTCGTTCGTTCATTCATTCATTCATTCATTCATTCATTCATTCATGCAGACAAAAACACTTACAGAGCATAGACCTCACGTCAGACAGTGGGGAGATATGGCCTGTGAAATAGTCCCTGCTCTTAAGGGACTTACATTGATCAGGGTGCCCTGCCGCCCCCCACGTCGCTGGAGGAAAAGAGAGTGGGTTTAGGTTGTACATGAGGTGAGCGTGTATGTGAGAGAGGTGATGGGAAGGGTCCCAGCCTGAGCCTGGCTGTCCAGATGCCCCTGTGACGTCCTCTCTGTTGGTTCCTTGTGCTTTAGAAGCTTCACCCCGACCCTCACCACAGACAGCTGCACCCCCACCTCAGGGGCAGCACAAGGGAAAGACTGTTGACTCTCAATCCTCCCAACCCCACCCGGGGTCTGCTGGCCTCCCCCAGACCCTCCTGGATCAGTGTCCCTCAGAAAATTGAACTCCTTGCCTCTCAGAGGGAGCTGAGCTGATTTTCTGAACTCATTCTTGTCTAATGGAGCTTTTTGAGTGCTACTACCAGATTCACAGGAAGCTCAGAGCATCCTGGAAGGTCTTCCTTAGGGGCAGCTCAGGAGGCAGAATAACCCCCAGCAACACCCGGGAGCCACATCACATAGCACCCCACCTCACGGGTGGCCCTGAGACAGGACCCGGCCACCCTATGCTGATCCTTTTCTCTGTGCCTGGCCCTGGGCTAGAGGGTTCTCTGCTGCCCTCGTCACACACCCTGTGGCAGTTGCTCAGCCCACACTTCCCTTCTGAGATTGTCCCTCATTCCCCACCCCCACAGCTCCTGGAGCTGGGACCCAGTTGATTGGTCAATGGGTTTGGACACGGGGATACCAGCTACCTGGCCGCTGGCCCTGGAGGTGGGAGACCTCTCTCTTCTTCAGGTGCACAGAGACTGGGGCCACTGTCCTTAAGAGAGAGACAAGCAGCATTTGCTGGGTTGCCAATAGCTCTACAGGCAAGGGGTGTTTCAGTTATCTGCTGCTGGTAACCCACCGCCCAAACTTGGTGGCTCAAAGCAACCCTCTGTTATTGTCGTGGTTCTTTGGGCTGGCTGGGCCACACTGGCAATTGTCTGGTCTCAGCCAGGTGGGAGCCTCCAGCATGGCCCACTCAGGCAACTGACTTTCAGAGAGCTGGCTGCAAGGTGCAAGCTCGTGCGTGAGCGCCCTCTCTCTCTCTCTCTCTCTCTTTCTCTCTCTCTCTCTCTCATCAATAAATAGAAATTAAGAAAAAAAAAATAAATGGGGCTCATGTGTTCCCACAAACACCTAGATGGGGTGTGAGGCAGGCTGTGCAGAGGCCTCGGCTGGGATGGGCAGGGGTCAGCCATCCATGTCACAGCTGAGGAAGGTGTGGTGACTTGGAGGCTGGCCCTGCTGGATCCTGCGCAGGATGGCTGGCCTGCTTTTGGGGTGGAGCAGTGAGTCCCTGGCTGGGATCAAGTCCTTATTTGCAGGCAGAGTTGCAAATGGGTGATGCTACTGCTCGTGCAGAGGATCCCTGGCAGGATTCGCCAGCGACCCTCTGCACTAGACTAGCAGTGGCGTCGCCCATTTGCAAGTGCTGGGACTGCCCCAGGGAGTGAGGAGCGGGATTCCTAGGTTTACCTACGCCAAGGCCTTTCTCGACAGCAGCAGGAGCCCAGCACTGCTGCCTGTGATCGTGACTGTCCAGCTCCGGCACACAGTAGGTGCTCAGCAGGTCCCAGTGGCCTCTCTCTTCCCCCTCCTCCCGGCAGTCAGCAGGCTCACAGCTCAGCAGAGGGTGGACCAGGTCCTGGCGGAGCCTGGAGCTGCATCCAGGTGCCCGAGGGCAGAGGGGCAGGGTTGGACCCCCAAAGGGGCAGGTAGGGGCTGGGCAGGGAGTGAGGGCCCCACCCAGCAAGTGGGGGGTCAGGGAGGGACCCACGGAGCAAAGGCTGCCAGAGGCCACAGCCAGAAGCTTAGAACTGTGGGCTGGGGCTGCTGCTGTGTCCCCTGAGCTGGTCAGGCCCAGCTCAGGCCCCCATCCAGGCACAAGACCTAGGAAATGGGGAGAACGAGTCCCTCCTTGCTGTGGCGTTGAGATCGAAAGGAGACTGTAAGTGCCCAGAGCTGGGGTCTCCGGGTCTGAGCCTCAGGATGGTCCACGAGAGCAACAAATGGAGGGGGCCTGGGCCCAGGATTGTCAAGTGGTGAGGGGAGGGCTGCTTCCTGTCTGCAATATTCCTGCTCCGGCGGGGGGAGTGCATGGCAGCTGGTGGGAGACCCAGTGAAAGCAGCCATGCGGGGACTAGACGCCAGGCACCTGGTTAAAGTGACAGAAAGTCCACACCAACCAGCTCAAGCACAGGAAGGGGGCTGACAGGAACCCACGAAGGTGCCGGAGGAGGTTCTGGGCTCAGCAGTGTTGTCAGCTTTCGGTCTCTCTGTCCTCTTGCCTCTGGTCTCCACCAGAACCTCACACCCAGACAGGCCCCCTGGACGGCCCCCAGCCCCACACTCAGCCCCGCCAGCCCCGAGTTCACAGAATTCGGCCTCCTGGGCTCAGCGGATCCTGTGCCCGCCCAGGCTGGGGTCAGGCACAAGACCCTGAGGATTGAGAAGGCTTGGCAGGGGCTCCTCAAGGAGGAAGAGGAATTGTTATTAGATGCCAGTGCCTGGGCACTGGTGGACAGGACCCACAGGTGTCCCCAGGGGTGGGATCCCTGTCGGGCTGGAAGCCCTGCCTGGACTAGATCCAGCATCTGCCTGGTCCCTGTGTCTGGGGTGGGGAGTCAGTTCTTCCAGGGTCATGTTGCCAGGCTCCGAGGAAGATAGAGGTTGCATCTGAGGGTCTTCCAGGCCCAGACTCCTGCCCGAACTCAACACAGTTCTTCCCCCAGCTACTCTGGGTCTCCCTATAACCCACCCTCTCACCCCCTTCCCTTGTCTCCATGCTCTCGGCTGGATTGACAGACAGTCGTAAGCAAATCCCAGCAAGCAGGAGAGCCGGCGTCTCCCAGGGCCGCTGGTTTATCGCAGACCGTGCATTACATTGAAACCAATATTTTTGTTGGCTTTTATTATTTTTTAAAAATATAGATAAACGGGACTGGACTAATTAGGAATTTTTTCTTTCCTTACGTCTTGGATAGTAATGGGAGTCTCTTGGAACCCCAGTGAATTGGTTACCAGGTTTCAATAAAGGGTTTGTCTTTGCAATTAGAGTTCATTAACGGATTTACAGGCAAGGGAAGATGACAAAGTCCACTAAGGGAATTGTTCTGCATTCTCCTCTTTTAATTACTCGGCTTTCTCGTAGACCAGTGTTCTGTGAAAAATGAGGTGCGGGGGGAGTCCCAGCATGCCGCCTGTTCCAGATGCAAATGCAGTCGATAGGGAAGAGAGAGGAGCTGCTGGAGGCCTCCTGTTGGCCAGGGCTCCTCTCAGAGCGGTTGCGGGCTGCAGGCTCGGCACCAGAGCTCAGGTGGGCACATGGACATGGGACGGACCAGGTCTGCTCATGGGGGACATGGCAACCTTTGAGTATTTGGGGGCAGAGTCACATTGGGGTCCCTGTTGTGTTACCCTGTTTGGATCATCCTTTGGGTGCTATCGGGAATAGGTACCATTTCTAATTCCGACTTCTCAGTGATTCATGTGGTACGTTGGTTTCACAAAAGGGGAGACCGCAGCTGCCAGTGGTGAAGTGCCACACAGCCAGCAAGTGGCAGGCCGGGCTGGGATTCGAACCCTGGAGTCCTGGCTCTGAAGTCAGGCTTCTTTTCAGGACATGGATTTTCTGAGCTTCAGACATTATGTTGAAAGGAATTCTAGCCCTTTTCCCACGGGTGGGGCGACAGTAGAGTAACCCGCCTTCCTGCCCGCTCTTTAATCCATCATGCACATTGGTCCCAGAGCGATGGTCCCTCGGTGAGCCTCAGACCAGGTCACAGCCTGGCTCAAGAACCTTCTCTGGCTCCTTATTGTCATGGAGATAAAATTCAAACTTAGCTGGACATCCTACATTGTGTGGCCTGGCTATAGCCCTGCCTGTTAGACTCCAAATTCCTACTCTTCCCATTTATCCGTTGCCACTACCTGGGTGACGCAGGTTCTCTCTCCGGGAAATGGTCTGTTGACACTGGAATCGATGCTCCCAAGGACTTCCTTGGACCTAAGCCATCTTTCTTAGCGGGGCTGGCGTCCCAGGCCTGAGCTGCTAAGGAGGCATTGGGCCACACGATGGCACCATTGGCCCAGGAATGAGGTGGCTGAGCCCAGCTGGGGGATGGGGTTCAGCCATTGTCACTGAGCAGAGTTAATTTCCTTCCCTTGTAGCACCTAATCTAATTCCTTTAAATTGTCCCTTCCCTCGGCCCACAATGATTCCCAAGGGGGGCAGCGACTTCTCTCCAAGGGCAGGCCAGGGTGTGGGTCTCCGAAGAGGTGATTGTTATCTCGCCACCCCAACCAAACTCCCCTTCCCGCCCCAGGTGCCTGTGAGGGGCCTGGGCTGGAGGCAGGGCTGGTCTCCCAGGACCAGCGGCCGCTGTTCAGACCTGGATGTTGGGGATGGGGTGAGGGACTAAGTAGGAGGGCCCCAGGAAAGTAATATCGTACTGTCCCTTCCTCTCTCGTTTCTATGGACAAATGGCTGAGTCCTTTGTCTCCAAATTCGGGTAGAATTGTTTCTGGGTCCAGATAAATGCAGCCTGGTGAGGCAAGGAGGCACTGGGGACTCCAAAGTAGAGGTGACCTGGGGGCCCCAGGAAGGCCCCTCAGACAAGCTGGAGAGAACACGAACTCCACAATCCAAAGTGGGGCCGGGGGAGTGTCCCGGCGCTGTCCCTGACGTGCTGTGTGACTGTGGGCACCTGACCGCCCCTCTGGGTCTCAGTCTGCTCACCTAGGAAATGAGGAGAACAATTCCCTCCTCGCTGGGGGCCTGGAGACCGAAAGGAGACGGTGTAAGTGCCCAGTGCAGGGTGAGTGCCCATCGGTGCCTAAGATGGGACTCGGGCCCAGGTGCCACCTCAGTCCCAGGTCTCCCACCAGGGCTCAAGGAGGAGGCCGCAGATCCTCCAGACCAAGAGCCCTCCTCTCCTCCCTCATGGAAACCTGAAACAGGTCAGAACGTGCTCCTCCCTTGTCCCCCAGCCCACACTGCAGAGGGGACACAGAGGAATGTGGCCAAGCTGGAGGGTGGAGAGGCAGGGCCAGAACACTAACTTATGAACCCCAAGAGCAGCACCAGGGCAACAAGGGTTCTTCCCCAGAGGAAGGAAAGATCTGGGGCCTTGTGGGGCACACAGGCCTGGGGTCAAGTCCCAGAGCCTTGACTTATCTCTTCAAAGCCTTTCTGCGGAGCCTCACTCTATCCAGCCTTTAGAATGGGGATGGTCCTTTCTCCCAAAGTGGGTGTGCAGAGTGAATGAGGCTAGCACTATGAGGATGATGCCATACTCAGAGTAAGCACTGACACATGTTAGCCACTCATAGGTTTATATTTATAAAGTACTACGTATAGTTTATAATAGACTATAAACATGTCATTATATAATAACTAGAGGGCCAGTGCACGAATTCATGCACCAGTGGGGTCTCTCGGCCTGGCCTGTGGGATTGGCTGGAACCTGCTCTCCGACATCCCCTGAGGGGTCCTGGATTGTGAGAGGGAGCAGGCCAGGCCGAGGGACCCCACTGGTGCACCGTCAGGCCAGGGAGGGACATGGGGGGTTGACCAGCTGGAGAGGGACCGTGGGAAGGCCCTAGGGCATGTCCAGTCCATCTAGCTTAGTCCCTATCAGCTGGACTCCAGCAGCAAGCTAACCCACCAGTCGACTGTCTGCCCCCTGGTGGTCAGGGCATGTTACAGTGAGCGGTTGTGTGGCCTTAGCACATCATTAGCATATTACTATTTGACTGGTTGAATGGCTGATCCATTGATCAGACACTTAGCATATTAGGCTTTTATTATATAGGATATATTTACATGTATTATTTATCTGGTTATATTACTGTATTTTTATATATGTAAGTATGTATAATATACTACATGGACTGTGTACTAATATATACTGTAAACTGTCTCTCTACCTCCCCCGATGGTTGGCATGGCTGCTGCATGGGCATGTGGCCACAACAAAAAAAATTACTTTTCCCTCTTCTTGGTATCAGATTTTCCTTGCAGTTTCCTGCCTTCATTCCTGGCAGGAGCCCTTGGCCCGAGGACAGCAAGTGCCTCCCAGCCGCTCTCTTTCCTGTGGGTGATACGGAACCCAGAATAATGCCCAGCCTACGCTTCCTGCAGGAGCCAGGAGGGGTGGGGGGGAGCATGCGGTGTGCACCCCAACACATGCCCGATGCTCAGGGGCCATCGGGCCATCATCCCTTTCGATCCCTTCCCAGTGGGGCCTGTGCTCACAGGGTCTGGGACAAGCTCAGCCCCTCATGCTGCCACAGTTTCCTTTGCTGAAGGCTGGGGGCAGCAGGCAGGGTGCGGCCTCCCAGGCAGAGAAACCCCACCGTCCTGGGCTGGGCGAGGCTGGGAGAGGCCAGGCCCCATCCACCCGCAGTTGCCACCACCTCCCCTCCCCTGCTTCCCCAGCAGCAGGCCAGGCCTCTCAGGGGAGTGGGACGTCCTCACTGGGGGTGTAGAGGGGACTACCCTGGTGCACGAACAGACAGGAATATTTCCTGTTTTACCAGCTGGGTGTGTATTTTAATGGGCATCAGAAAACCCCACAGCAGGTAATGCGTCGAACCCTGGATTTCATGGAAATTCTTGCTTAGGGTGAGGGAGCCCATTTCAGGTCAATGTCAAAATCGTGCAGGTGGAGGGTGGCCATGGCAGGGAACAGGGGAAGACCGGGGAGAGGCTGGAGCTGGGGAGATGCTGACGAGGCTCGTGAGCCCCAAGTGAGGTCCCCGGAGTTCAGCCTGGCTCTGCCCGCGGCTGAGGGGCCCTGGGCAGGTCACTGTACTCCCAGAGCCTTCCTCTCCTCGTAGAAGAGAAAAAGGTGAGAGAGGCCACAGTCACACATCGGG
This sequence comes from Lasiurus borealis, assembly GCA_004026805.1. Taxonomy (NCBI): domain Eukaryota; kingdom Metazoa; phylum Chordata; class Mammalia; order Chiroptera; family Vespertilionidae; genus Lasiurus; species Lasiurus borealis. The sequence goes on along the minus strand of PVJN01004576.1, from coordinate 55,759 downwards.
GATGAGCATGCCAGGGTTTGAGCCTGTCTCCAGTGCCTGATGGAGCTGTGATTGGTGCTGATTTCCCATCAGTGCTGGTTGTGGCTGAAGGAAAATGGTATGCTTTGGAGCCAGACACATCTGGGTGACACTCCATTTTCTCATCTGGAAAGTGGCGAAATGAGCAGAGGTTCTCCGGGCTGTTGTGAGATTATAAAGTATGTGATGCACCGGCCTAGGGCCTGGTGAAGTACAGGCTCCAAACACAGCCTTCCTCTGAACCCCTTCTCTCCCAGGCCAGCCCCACCGGAGGCCTCAGTCTCTCCCTGGCCCTGTCCCAGCTGTCCGTGTCCTGTCCTCTGTCTGTGTCCCCTCCTCTGCCTGTGTGTCCTGTAGCAGCCACCCCAGCTCCTGCGCACAGAGTGGAAACCAGGCCAGAGGGGGATGGGGCGGCACAGCTCTGAGTTGTCCCCTGATGGCTCTGGCTTCACCAGGCATCTTCCCATGTGGAGGTGGCCAGCCACTGTCTGCCTGGGCCTGGGGTGGATGCGGGCTCCCCTCTGTTCACATTCGGCTGGGGGATCCGGGCAGCAGCTGCAGAGGTGGTCCAGCCGCTGGGCCTGAGACCACAGGAAGCAGATTGGCGAGGCTTCTGCCTCCTGACCCCGAGCGACCCCCTCCTCTCCCCTGCCCGCAGGCCTGGCTCCAGGCTGCCCGGGCTGAGCCCCTCCCCCTGTTCCTCTCTCCACAGCCAAGTCGCCCAGGCTCTGGGCTCTGGATTGTTCTCTGATGCAGGAGGCAAAGGTGTGGGGATTCCAACCTTCCTGCTGGCACATCCTGGAGGCACGCCTCTTCTAGAATTCCAGTCCCTTCCTGCCTGGTCTCCATTTCTCCCCTTCCCGGGGGCCCCACTCCTTTCCAGAGAAAACAAACTGAGCTGGAAGGACAGCCCTTGCTCAGAGCTACCGAGAGCACGGATTAAATGCTGAATACAGGAAAGGACCTCTTTGATGAGAGGGCGAGTGAATCAGGAAGAACAAACAGGACTGAAATGAAAGTGGGATCCTGGCTTCCCGTCCCCAAGCTGCTTCTGCTGGGGGAGATGCACGAGAAAGTTCCACTACTATCCCTACCACTGTCATAATTAACACTACAGGGAGAAATCCCCCGAGTGTGCAGCTGGGACCACATCTCTGCAGGGCGTTTCTAATGGTTTTGTTACCTGGGCCTTCAAGACCTATTTCACTCACTCAAGACATTGGGGTGGTGCAGGTGTCCTTGTGGTGACCTTCCAACTGGTGCCCACCACCTCACCAAGCAGGTCCCAACGTGGAGCAGCTAGAGTGCAGCCCGGAGACTGGGGGCTGAGGGTGCAGGGGGAGAGAAGGGATGGGATGGGGATAGGATGGTTGTGTCCCAGCCCTGTTTCTTCAAGCTGGGGAATGGTCTACAGGAGAATCCAAAAAGAAAGCAGATTGGCAAGGACAAGGGGTGAGCCCATCTCTGCAGGCAGATTACCCAGGGTCAAGTGAAGGGCGAAGGGGAGGGGAGTGCATGCTTCTGGAATGTTTGGTCCACCCGCCTGACTCTGGATTCTGGAAGGAAGAGTGGGGTGAGCCAGGCGAGGAGGAGAGAGACGGGAGAATGGGATGGGAACTCCCAGGAACGCCACTTTTTAATGCTGAGAGGTCCCTGGAGATAAATGGCCGCATAACCCCCTACTAAAGATGCCGAAAGGGAAGATGCTCAGGGCCTCAACCTTCACTGTGTCGCGCAGCTGGAGCAATTGTGACTGAGCCAGCCACCGTTCATAGCATCTGAGATGCGCAGTCTTGGAAGTAGGGCAGCTTTTACAGACTCACGGAGCATTTTATAGAACCTTTGAGTTTCAGGATCTGAGCATCTTGTCTTCACACAGAATCTCAGAATGATGCCTCGCAGGTGCGTCCACGGGCTCGCAGGCCCACAGAGTCTTCGGATTTAGGAGTCTCTGCAAAGGAGTCGAAATAGCATAGACCAGTGGGCAGCAAATTGCAGCTTGGGAGCCTCGGTTTGCCGCTGTTGACTAATGAGTTTGCCGACCACTGACCTAGACTCTGGATTCCAATAATTGCAGGCTGTTGTTGTTCCTTGTGATTAAGCCCCTATCCCAGCGGACTCATTCAGAGAAACTTAGAGTTGAAATAGATATCTTGGAATCTGAACATTAGCACAAGCAATGACCTGAGCCCAACCTCTTGCTGCTCTTTGCTGTCCTGTAATAACTGGAACACTTCTAGGGACAGTGAGCTCATCACTCAACAGGGCAACTTGTCTCACTGTTGAGTAGATTTGGTTGATGTTGAACCTAAAATTGTCCCCAAGTGACCTGGCCACCCCTCTCTTCCTGCCCCCACTCCTTTCCCCATCCACCTCGCAGAGCTGAATGGGTAGAAAAAATATCATCGCGGACCAAGACACACACTATCTCCTGGCTAAGACAATGACCTTTAAACTCTCTCCTGGCTAAGACAATGACCTTTAAACTCTCTCCTGGCTAAGACAATGACCTTTAAACTCTCTCCTGGCTCAGACAACGACCTTTAAACTCTCTCCTGGCTAAGACAATGACTTTTGAAGATTATGGGGCTGCAGAAGGCGTAGGCCATGACACCTCCCAGCAATGACACTGGCCCTCCCTTTGGTGCCACCTGTCTGTCCAGCCCTCATGCTACCTCTTCAGCTCTGCAGAAATGTGGGCAACCACTGGAAATAACCATGGAAAAGGCACACTTTGCTTCCAGATGATCCCAGCCAACAAGGATGATGTGGATTCTGGGTTCTGTGCAGTTGTTTTCAGTGTCAGCTGGAGGTGGGGTGGGGTGCAGTGGGAAGGTCTAGTTCTTCTGATGAGCCTCGGCCATCGTACTACCCAGGGCAGAGCTGGAGGTGTAGGCCCTGTGGCCAGACGATCTAGGTGGAGTCCCAGTGTTGCCTCACGCTAGCTGTGTGACCTTGGGCAAGTTGCTGACCTCTCTGTGCCTCAGTTTCCTCTCAGATGAGGAAAGGAAGATGGGACTAACCAGTATCATCTCTAGCTCTGTTCATGCCAGCAGGCTCGCTTCCTTCCATCTAGTCATTCACACTGTCATTTGCTCAGTGCATTCGTTCATTCTTGCTCTCACTCATTCTCCTCATTCATTCTGGCATCGGTTCCGTTGTTCCTTCACTCCTCAATACCTTAATTCCTTCAGGCATCCTGGCATGCCCAAGCCCGCTGCTGGCCACCTTTCTCCAACCTGTGGGCAGACTGTCTGGGCCTCAGAGGTGACTCTGGTCCTAGCTCAGTGGATAGAGTATCAATCTTCGGGCTAAAGTGTTCCAGGTTCAATTCTGGTCAAGGGTACATGCCTGGGTTGCAGGCTTGATTCCCAGTGTGGGGCATGCAGTAGGCAGCCGATCAGTGATTCTCTCTCATCATTGATGTTTCCATCTCTGTCTCCCTTTTCCTTCCTCTCTGAAATAAATAATAATAATAATCATCATCATAATAAAAAGGAGTGACTCTGGCCGTGGGGCTGGTAGAAACCACTCCCCTGTAATGGAAAGCTGCTGGGCACCATAAGGATCTAGGGTGTGACTTCATTTGGGTCTCATGACACCAGGGTCTTCTGTGCCGCTCCATTGGGAACCGCCCATGAATGGGTCTGGAGGGGGCTTGTGCCTCTAGTGGTTTCTCTGAGACCCGGGCCAGGCCACCTGCCCTCGCTCTGTCCCAGGACGGCCTCTCACCTCTGGGGAGGGTGTCTGGGCACCACGAGCACCAGGCGGGAAGGAGGCTCTGTCTCTGGGCATTTGCAGAGGACAGAGGCCACTGTCCATCCTTAGGATTCAGGAATCTCTGCAGCCCTGGCTTTATTGAGGTGCATGATAGCCTAAGAACACAAAATAGCAGCTCTTTATTCCAGTATGCTAAACCGTCTTTTCCCCTGGATGTCTCGCTCTTGGACAAGGAGGGGCCGTTGCTGGGGCTGGGTCCCGTTCAGGGTGGGCTCTGCTGAGTCAGGAGGCCATGAGCTGGATCCCGTCCAAGATCAATCCCGGGTGTTACGGTGGCCTGAGGGCATTTTTCAGCTCAGTGCCCACTGGTTGGTTGCACTAATTAATTGATTTTATTACCTATACTTGAGGCCTCTGGAGCCACGGTATGCAAATATATGCAAATATATGACCAGTGGAGTGGGTTGAACCCAAAGCCTGGTGAGCATCCACCTGGAATGGGCTGCTTTCTCTGTTCACCTTTCCCATTGAGATCCTGTCAGGTTCCCGGGGAGCAGGAGGTGGGGAAGAGGAGCAGGGGCCTTAGCACCAGCCAGACCTGGGTTCAAATCCCAGCCCCTCCTCTTACTGCTGTGTAGGAATTTGGGGAGTGTCCCTTCACCCCTGGGTGCTGCGTGTCCCCATCTGTGCAGCAGAGATGATAGCACCGTGGACTGTGCAGGGCTGGGGTCAGAGGCCAGGAAGCAGGTGCTCAGTACACAGGACTCACATTGTTGCTGTAAGGAGCAGTCCCCCTCGAAGCGCTACATCACGCATGTCTGAGGCGGTGGGAGGACAGGGCTTCGCTCTGGCTTTGCAGCCCCAGCAGCGCGTGTGCTCCTTGAAGGGGGAACTGCGATGTCTCCTCAGCCGCAGCTGCTCCTTGCTCCAGCCCCGCCTCCTCTTCCTGCCTGATGGGGGGTTTATGTGTGACCTTTGCTGAACACAGCCAGTCCTCTGGGGGAGGAGGAGGAATTACATAAAAGACTGGAGTTTAAACATCCTGAGAACAAGTCCCACCAAACCACACAAGTTATGTCAGGAGAAGTGGGCTGAGGTGGCTGGCGGCCGGGCTGGGCTGGAGGGAGGTGGCTGGAGGTTCGGAGGCTGCTGGACAAAGGATCCATTTGAAGCTTCCTAGACTGTGAGCTCCGAGTTGGATGCAGCTGACAGATGTGCCCACCTTTGCAGGAGAGGGGCTGGCATGTAGTGAGCGCTACTGTGTGCAGGGCGAGTACACACTGAACCCCAGCAGCCCTCACTCTGCCCCAGGTGGCACTGCTGCTCCCTCTTTTCTGGAGGGGAGCCTGGGGCTCTGAGGGATGCAGTGACTTGTCTCAGGTCCTGAGCTTGTCCGTGGCAGGAGGGGAGGGGAGCTCGGGCCTGAGGACCCACATCCCTGCTCTTTCCCTGGGCTTGAGCAGGAGGGTCACGGGGATTTGTACATCGGGGAGCTGGGACCTTGACATGGGCGGGGGGCTTGTCACTGACCCACGTGGGGCTGAGTGTGCATTGAATCAGCTGACATGGAGCATTTTCCTATGAAGCACAGGCGGGCACTTGGCGGGTCTGAGGGAGGCAGGTCCCCAGTCCCTGGGAACGTGTACCCCGCTGGGGGCCAGGCTGCAAACAAGCAGCTGGGGAAAGAGGCCCAGGCCTCTGGGGACGTCCAAGGCTCCCCGAGGAGACAGCCAGTGGGGACTCAGAGGCCTGGACCCGGCACCGCCTGGGGAGGGTGACCAGGGGGGTGGTCATGGTGGGCAAAGTCTGAGGTGAGGAAGGGATAGGCAGATGCCAATCAAACTGGGGGCCTGGAGGGCAGTGACAGCATCTCGGTCCCCATGTTTGGCACAGGGCCAGCCCCCATCAGCGCTGGGGGTGGATGGCTCTGTGCCTGCTCTGCCCTCAGTAGCTATGGAGCCTTAGACAAGTCACTGGACCACTCAGAGCCTCAGTGTCCTCGTGGCTGAAAGGGGGTGACGCCACCTCCCAGGATTGCCGGGGCATGAAGTGAGGCGTGTGGGGTCGGCCCCGGGCACAGTGAGGGCTCAGTGATGGGCTCAGTGATGGGCTCAGTGATGGGCACAGTGACGGGCTCAGTGACCGGCACCTGCACCAGGGTCTGCTCTTAGACCCCAGCGTCTCCCCTCCTCCCTCCTCACTCCTTTCCGTTCTCGCCTCCACCTCTGAGGGTGGCCTGGGCTCCACTCTCCTGCAGGGCTCCCCACCACCTGCTCCCTCCATTCACAAGAAAGGTAATTGACCTCCGACCCCTACCCCGCCAGCCCCCCCGCACTTACATTCTGAAAGACCCAGCTTGATGAACCGTCCTGTTGGCCAGGGAGTTAGGGACGCGCGGTCCAGCCAGGGGCACTGAAGAGCAGGACACCTGGCGTCTCCCTGGCAGGGCTGTCCCCAGCTTCTCCCCTCCAGGCGCCTCCCTCCCTGAACGGGCTTGTTTACCACGTTTGATACTTGGAACTCAGGGAGCGAATGACTCCACTTTATAGAGTCGCAGACAAGGGGGGCCAGGCAGGCCCCTAGCTGCAGGTCACAGAGCTAATAACCGGCAGAGCCACAACTCAAGCCCGTTAATGAACTAACTCATGTAACAAACATTCATCAAAGTCCAGCTGTGAGCCTCGGCATGGAATGCTCCGAGTTGAGCAAAATCCAGCATTGCCCGGGGGCGCCGAGCGAGCTGGCGAAAAGCCTGCGTGTGGAGTGGCACCTGGCGGGTCTGCGTGGGCTCTGTGCACGGCTTGCTCCTGCTCTCGGCAGTGTGGGCACAGCATACTGTCCCCCATGTCGTCGAGGAGGACAGAGATGCTTGGAGAGGTGACAAGACAGGAAGGCAATCCTGAGAGCTGAGGCGAGGTCCAGCTCTGGCCAATGGACTCCAAGCCCAGGGCTCCGTCCGTCAGAGGGGCTGGAGGTGGGGCCGGAGGCAGGGCCGCTGTCAGGCGTGGTGAGTCAGGCGGCAGCAAGGGCAGTGGTTGCCAAGAAGGCCCCGGGGCGGGGCTCCACAGGGGAAGGCCAGGGACTTCTCTTCCCTGCTCTCACCCCATCCCCGACAGCCATGGAGACTGTGGACTCTGCTTCAGAAATGTCCCTTGAGCCAAGACTGGTTTGGCTCAGTGGATAGAGCATTGGCTTGCGGACTGAAAGGTCCCAGGTTCGATTCCGGTTGGGCGCATGTACCTTGCTTGCGGGCACATCTCCACTGTGGGGCGTGCAGGAGGCGGTTGATCGATGTCTCTCTCTCATCGATGTTTCTGACTTTCTCTCTCCCTTCCTCTCTGTAAAAAATCAATAATATATATATATATATATATATATATATATATATATATATATATGGGCCCCACCGCATAGTAGGGGTGACTTTGGACACCTCCTCCACCTCACTGGTTGCCCGATTCCTCACTGGAGGTGCCCAAAGGTACCCCCTGGGCCTGGGAGGAGTCAATGTGACATGCCCCGCCCAGAGCCTGGCACATAGTAGGTGCTTGGTGACTGCTCATTCATGAGTCAATTCTCTCCTTCCTACTCCTCTACTGAGGAGCCTCCAGTGCCGCAGTTGGCTGTGCCCCAGTGGAGAAGCCAGTGTCCGTGCTGAGGAGCTGGGCCCTCGAGATGCCAGAGCTGCTGGTGTGGGGGCAGGGCGGCACAGAGAGGAGTAAGACCTGGCTCAGTCCTGGCGTCTCCTGGGCTTGGCTGCTCCCCGGCCCCCAACCTCCCAGGGAAAGGAAGCACGTGCCCCGGTGTGTGCTGGTGGCTCAGGCCCGAGGACTCCTGCTGGCCTCCCGCCGGAGTGCCAGTCCTGGTATTGAACCAGGTGTGGAGGCTGGAGGGAAGAGAGGGAGTGGGGTACCTCAGCCTACCTCCGTGCTGCTTCCCAGCAGGGGCCTCTGCACCCCACTCAGGCCTGAGAGGGAGCAGGAACAGGCATGTGGCCAGATCAGACTGGGCCTTTCGGAGCGGCCAGCGCTGAGAGGGTTCCCCCCACCCCCTCGGTGTGTCCGGGCAGCGGTGAGTGGACCTTCCTGGAGCACAGCTGTCGGCAGGGTTGGGGGAAAATGACATCATTCCTGTTTGCACCTCCATCTAGTTCGGCCCATCCAATAGACTGGTTACGTGCCTATTTTGTGTTTTTACATGAGGCTGGGAGACTCCCATATGCCTCATCCCCGAAGCTTCAGCCATGCATATATTTACCGCTGGGCTCCTGATAATAGGAAAAAAACAAAGGACAGAAAGAGCAACCTCAACAAGTTAACTCGGCAGGAGGGTTCGGTTAACTAGCCAGGCGGAACAGTCCACGGGCTGTGGAAACATCGTTTGCGCTCCTACTGGGTGGGACGTGCCGAACGCTGTTCTATTAAGCTTTTCAAAAGCCTAGTAGGATGTGCAGTTATACATACAGACCCAAAACAGCTGAGCCTGAGAAACTGATTAAAAAATACTGAAAGACATGCAACCGAATGTTAAAAATACACCTTCGGGTATTGAGGGTGCATACTAGAAAGCAAAAAACACTTATTTTTTTTTTTATTATCAGTGTTCGTGGATTTAATTTAATTTAATTTAAAAAGGAGTATTGTTATTGTTGCTGCTTTCTTTTTTCCTGACTACATGTGAACAGAAGCCATCAGGTGTGTCTCCCTGTAGCAAGCGAGACTCCTCCCTGCCTCCCCCCTCTCCCCCGCTCCCCGCGAAGAGCTGGCAGCCTCATTTTCTGACGTCCGCCGTTCTTTTGTGCGATCATACTTTCCACACCATCTCCCCACTTTCTTCCCCCCTCTCATTTGTCTTGGAAGTGTCTCTCTGACAGCGTTATAGATTTACCTCATCGCAAAAAAACCCCTCCTGTATTTAATTCCATTGTGTGGACGAGCGTGATTTATTAGCCAGTCCCCCTGATGGACATCTGGGGGTTTCTGGTTTCTCCCACACAGGCAGCGCTTCTAAGAACGCTCCTAGGTGAACATGCCCTGGTATTTGTCTGTTTCTGCAGGATACATTCCTGGATGAGGGCTCGCTGGGTGCAAGGGTATAGGCATTTACATTTTGGTCAGCTTTGTCCAGTTGCCTTCTAAAACACTGTCTCCGCTTATCCTCCCACCAGCTCTGTCTGAGGGGGTCTAGGCCTCTCCTCCTAAGATCCATATCCTGAGTGGCAGGGCTGCCCTGGCCCAGGCCTCAGGTCTGGTGCTGGCCTGTACACACAACCATTGATTGAAGACACAGAGAAAGACACCCTGCTTGTGGGGAGATGGTGCATATTTTCATGCATATTTTTTTATTTATTTTAAAAAATATTTTATTAATTTTTTACAGAGAGGAATAGAGAATTAGAAACAACGATAAGAGAGAGACATCGATCAGCCGCCTCCTGCACACCCCCTACTGGGGATGTGCCTGCAACCAGGATACATGTCCTTGACCTGGAATTGAACCCGGGACCTTTCAGTCCGCAGGCTGACGCTCTATCCACTGAGCCAAACCGGTTTCGACTTCATGCATATTTTTTTAAAAATATATTTTTATTGACTTTTTACAGAGAGAAAGGGAGAGGGATATAAAGTCAGAAACATCGATGAGAGAGAGACATCGATCAGCCGCCTCCTGCACGCCCCACACTGGAGATGTGCCCGCAAGCAAGGCACATGCCCCAGACCAGAATCGAACCTGGGACCTTTCAGTCCGCAGGCCGACGCTCTATCCACTGAGCCAAACCGGTTTCGGCTTCATGCATATTTTTAACATGGGTCAAAATCACGTACTTGTTTATCTTCCTTTGGGTTCTCATGTGCACACACGGTCTGATCCTCCAGCTCTAAGCAGTCAGCTCTTCAGCCGCACAGGACAGCGCAGTGGCCTCAGCTCACCCTGAGAAGGGGCGGGGACGAGGAGGTGCTTTGGCGCCCGCGTTGAGAAGCCTGGCACGTCTCCTGTTCGTGTCTAATTACTCTAACTGTTTACTGCCTCTTTAATTCCCTTGGCAAACATCCTCTCCCTGGGAGTAATTTGCCGACACTGGCGTGGGCTGTGAGGCGTGGAGATTTTGCTGTGGGCGCACCGGCTCCACACCCAGGACATGCTCACACAGCTGGCTCTGGGAGACGCAGAGGGAGCTGGGGGCGGAGCTCCTGCCTTCCCTGGGGTCCTGGCACCGGGAGCTCTCAGGCTGGGCTCCGCCTTCCTGGAGCCCCCTCTGACCTCTGTGGGGTGGGACTTCCTGGTGATGAGGGCACGGACCCTGTCACCCAAAGGATCTGGATGCAGGCTCCAGGAACCCATCCTGCAGAAATAGACGCACAAGAATTCCCACAGAGGAGCAGCCTGCGTCTTGTTGAGGGTGGATCAGACCAGCGGTCGCCAACCTTTCGGACCTCATGGGCTGGTTGGTGACTGCTGCATCAGATGGTGTTGGGAGGGACTGTGGCTGGAACTGGGGAGAGATGGGGAATCCGGTTGGATGGATGAGCAGGAGGGCCAGGGAAGAATTTCTGTTTCTCTAGAGGCCTAGATGGTGGGGTGAGCGTGCCCAGTGCACGGAGTGCTCCTAATCCACACAGCCCCCCGCTGCCCGCTCCACACAACTCTGCAGACACCACAGGCCAGGGGAGCTGGAAATGAGCTCCACCCACCCACCTTCCTGCCCCCCCTCCCTTCCCTCCAGAGAAGGCGCAGCTTTAAGCTTTCTGGCTTTGCACAGCGATGGGACTTGGAGGCAAGTCCTGGGCAACCTCAGGACAGGGGTGCTCTCTGGAGCCCGAGTTTGAGGGGTGCTTGTTTCCGAGGAAAGAGACCTGCCTGGGGGTGAAGCTCTGGGACCAGCTGGCTTCCTGCGGGCTCCCCTGGCATTTTCCTTGGCAGGCCGGTCACCTGGGTTGGGGATTCCCCACTGCCATAACTCTCTGGGCCTGTCCCCAGTGGGTCCTGCCGCTGCCCAGACCCCGCACAGCAACCAGGTCTGCCTGCGCCCAGAAGAGGCCTTTGATTCACGAGCCGCAGGATTTAGACGGATTTAATAACTGGGTTTCCATTGATTTCCAGGGGGAGGGGACGGAGCCATAAGCTCCTAGAACAGCTAGCAGCCTTGCCGACCACCTGCACTGGGCAGTGGGCAGGAAGTTATTGGCGTGGCCTGGGACCCTGAGAGGGAGAGATAATGAGGTTAAGGAAATCCATCTGTGTGGGGTTTATCTGGGCCCTTGAAGATGTACTTATCCTGATGCACATGCGCAGCTCTGCAGATGCCTGGGGAGGGGATGGAGGGGGAGGGATGGAGGGAAGGTAAGCTCTTCCTCCCCTCCTAGCTATGGGCTCTCAGAGGAGGCTCTGGCTTGGCAAAGGATTGAAGTCTGCGATCCTGAACTTGGGAGATCTCCAGAGACCTGGGGGCTGGCCCCTGTCCCTGCAGCTCCCTCCCCTCAGCGGGGCCTTTTGGTCCCAGTGCAGGCTCAGAACAAGGAAGGGAGGGGGAAGTCTCCTTCACTGTGGGTTTGGGACAGGGAGCCCTGGTTGTGGATTCTTCGGGATTCATCTACTTACTGGCCTTGGTGCCTCCTAGGCTTGCTCAGTCATCAGTGATGATTGTCACGACCTCAGAAAGTCCCTGTCCAGCTCCTACTCAGGGTCAGCTACTGCAGCGCCTGCCAGCCCCAACTTGAAAGAAAAGACACACCTGAGCCAGGTGGGATGCCTGGGATGGGCATGCAGGCAAAAGTGTGCCTGTTGCAGTCGGACAGACGTGGTTTGTGACTTGGATCTGTTCCCTTATAGCTCTGCGACTTTTCATGTTACTCTCTGGGCCTCCGTGTCCTCATCTGCAAACTGGGACCAATAGCAGAGCCGATAGCAGACTAATACGATAAGTGAGAGAGTGGAATGGAGAGCTTAGCACAGGGCCTGGTGGGGGGCTCAGGAGGGCAGGTCACTGTGGTCAGACTGACTGGCGTTCTGGAATCAGGGAAGGGAGGTGGCTGGTGGGGAGAGGGGATGAGGAAGGGACTGGAAGCAGACTGTTTTTGTGGGTCCTGCTCACAGGTCAGGCGGTCTCTCCGCACGGTCTCTCACTCACTTCTCACCACAGCTCTGGGGGAGATCCTGGTTTCAGCCTGTTTTGCAGATGAGAAAGGGGAAGCTCAGAGACGGAACTAGTAACTCGCTGCAACCAGAACAGGGGCTCTGATTTGCCTGGCCCCAAATTTCTGTGGGTGGGCGGCCCCAGTCTGCCCAGAGGGTCCCGGGGAAAGGGCAGGGCCCTCCTATGGCCTGCTGGGTCCTCCTGCTCCCCTGAGAGTGTTTATACAGATTCGTCATGCCCAGGGTGACAGTGTATTCAGCAACAAATTACTGCTAATGAGGACAGCAATTGATCAGGGGCAGAGTTTGTCACCAGCTCCGGTTTCCTCCTCTTGGCTTGTCCCTGGGACTCCTAAGTGCTTGCAGAAGGGACTGGGGCACAAAGCTCATTAGAGGTGACCAGAAAATGTGGCCGCCTGCTCCATCCCAGACACCGTCCCCAAACCTATTCTGTCCTAGCTCTGTTCCTATTGAGTCTCCTGGGCCCTCAGCTCAAAGACCCCACCCACACTCCACCTCTTTGCCCTCTCCTGTCCCCTTCCCTAGCCTGCACCTTGTCTGCTCCTGGTCACGTCCCTTGGACACCTAGCAGCCTCCTGGGCCTCCCTGTCTTCAGGCTCACCCCTGTCAGTCCCCTCCCCGCACATGGTCATCTTCTCCTCAGCACCCTCCCCCACCTGCCTGGTCTCGCCTCACCCCACCCAGTGCATCAGGCAGCGGGCAGGAAAGGGAAGAACGGGGCCACTCATTCACTTGACTCCGATGAAACTACTGTGTCCATGCTAGGAGCGCTCCTGGCGGAAGGGCTTTGGGTAAGGCCTCCATCTCTTGTCTGCCGGAGAAATGAAATCTGTCAAATCTCTCCAAACCAACTGTCAAAGTAAAGCGTTTTGGGGAAACATCTCTTACTCTGATGGCAAAATTCATTTGAAATGATCCTTTAATCCAGTCTCCCGGCGGAAGCTGGGCTGCAACTACTAGGATAAAGCCTGTTCACCCCAAATGGGTTCTCCCTCTCCTCCCTTGAACTCCCCTCCTGGGGCGCGTCCTGCACCTTTTACTAGATAGCACAGCAAAAAATTGCAGGTGGTGGAACAATAACCATTGGGTTTCTCACCACAGTTTTTTAGGGGTAAATGGCAGAGTGCAAAGCCTTGTGGCTTAGTGTCTATGGGGGAGGGAGAGACGCACTGGCTGTCCCAGGCTCTCAGCCATGGGGATAGCTGCATGGGGGTGGGGGTGGGGGTGGTCTGACATCTAACGTCTGTGTGGCAGGACGGGGAGGAGAGGGGATGGCAGGGAGCATGGTGGCACCTCATTGCTGTAAGAGCCAGGGGCCGCTACCGTTTCTTTGATCCCTACACACTTTTCTATCCTTTGTGCCCCTCCCAGAACCCAACCTACAACTGAGCTCATCGCTTTTTCATTTCCAAAGTGCTTATGTATATATATAGAGGCCCGGTGCACGGATTTGTGCACAGGGTGGCCTGTGGTCCGTCAGGGTGGCCTGCAGGGATTGGCCCCAGCTCGTGCCCCCAGCCTCACAGCTGTGCAGCCCTGCCTGGCACCCTGCCAAGCCCTAGTGGCGCCCCCTCACCTGCTCCACCGTCCCCCCACCTGACTCTCTCAGTGCCTGGGAGCTGGGTGGCAGCCCCACCCACTCGCTACTGCTGCTGATCTCTGTCTATGGGAGAATTGATCGGGGACAGGCCCCTGTACTGCTGCCACTGTTTGCTATTTGTGGGGTGATTGGCAGGGTGATCAGGCCCCTGCTCGCACCCACCTTGGCCTGGCACCACCTGCTCACCTGCTCTACCATCCTGCCATAGCCCTGCTCTGGTAGGGGCCCATTGGAACTGGCAGCACCTCCACTGATGCCTGCCATGTTCCATGCTGCCCCCTGGTGGTCAGCATACATCATAGCTAGTGGTTGAACTGGTGGAACAATTTGCATATTAAGCTTTTATTATATAGGACTAGAGGCCCAGTGCACGAATTCATGCTCAGGTGGGGTCCCTCAGCCTGGCAGGCAATTGAGGCCCATTGTGTCATCTTACCCTGTCCCAATCGGGGCTGATGGGGGCCAGCCAGCCAGGGAGGAACCACGGGAGGGCTCCAGGGTATGTCGAGTTCTCTCGCTCAGTCTGGGTTGGCCAGACCCCAGCAGCAAGCTAACCTATTGGAGTGTATTTCTCTGGTGTTCAGTGCATGTCACAGCGACTGGTCGAGGTTGACCAAACGGTCAGTGAACGGTGGGCTAATCGGTCAGACACTTAGCATATTGTGCTTTTATTATATAGAATTCCTTCATCCATTCATTCGTATTATCCACACCATGGTCATTGGGGCTCACAAGCCATCTGATGCTCTGGAGACCCACAATACACGTCCTCCACCTCCAGGGTTCCAGGGATGGCTGGGTGCAGTCAGATGGCCACGGCTCCTATGAGAGACATGTGCTTGGCACACAGCAGGGGCTCCCACCCATTAGTATGTGCAGGGCAGCATGTACCAGACACCCAACGGCAATGCCTCAAGCAATCAGGACATGAAATGCGCTGAGCTAGTCAGAAGCTGTAGAGCAGGGCTCGCTGAGCCACAGCCTGCGGTCAATCTGACCCACCGTGTTTCTGCGTGGCCTGGGAGCCAAGGATGCTTTTTACAGACGGACACTGGCAATCCGTTTGAGGGTAGGGAAAACTAATTTTGAATCCCAAGCAAGTCATTTGTTACCCCTCCATCCCCCGCAAAAAAATAATGCCATTATTCTCATTACTAGATGTGTGCCGTGAAGATTGCATTTGATTATTCTAGTCTGAGTTTTATCAATAAAAATGGGTGGAAATTTATTTTCTCTCTTGTTTAATCAATACTTACATAGCATCCTTGATTTTACCTCTTGGTGCACGAAGCCTAAAATATTTACCATCTTTTCCTCTACAGCAGTGGTTTTCAATCTTTCTAATACCACGACCCTTTAATACCGTTCCTCATGTTGTGGTGACCCCTCAACCATAAAATTATCTTTGTTGATACTTCATAACTGTAATTTTGCTACTGTTAATGAATCGTAATGTAAATATCTGTGTTTTCTGATGGTCTTAGGCTCTATAGAACCGCTAGCAGGGTTGCCTAAGACCACCAGAAAACACAGATATTTACATCATAATGTAACAAAATTACAGTTATGAGGTAGCAACGAAAATAATTTTATGTTTGGGGGTCACCACAACATGAGGAACTGTATTAAAGGGTCGTGCCATTAGGAAGGTTGAGAACTGCTGCTCTACAGAAATGCTTGCTGAATCCTGTTCTTGAGGGAGTTGGTCTCACTTGGTCAGATCTCAGGGATATCAGCAAAGAGCTTTTTCCTTTTTATCATTCTTGGCCGTGCTGGCTCTTTGTCAGTAGCTTTTTGCTTCCTGGTGACAAGATGGCTGCCACCACTCCAAACATCACTTGCTTGGCTGACAGCATTCGGATCAGGAAGAAGGGGAACAGCCAAGGCAGAAAGGGATACTTCTTGGTAGCAGTTCCCTCCTGGGCCCAGTGTCCCTCACAACGCAGTGACCGGATCTGGGTCACATGCCCACTCCTAACGTCATCTCTGGAGGAGGAGGATGAATGCAGGGTTGGCTTCACCCCGGGGCAGGGCTGGGCCTGCAGGACAGGAGCAGAGTTCTGCTTGTGAAGGAAGGAGGGACGGATGCCGGGTGGGTAGCTGTGTATGCTCACACCTTCTTGTGACTGCATTTCCCAGCAGTGCAGGCTCTGGGATGGTGGCCACGCCTAGACCCTCCTGGGAGCAGAGAGCTCTACTCTGACCCTCTGCCTCTCCCCCAGGCCATGTGACCCGGGAAGTACGTGACCCACCCATGCACAGCCTCCTCCCTGTGGAGTGGGGACCACAGAAGCAGCTGCCACACAGGGCTGACATGAAGGTGACATGGGGCCATGCGGGCAGGCACCCGGTACAAGCGTGGTAACAGCTGTTAGCTGTGGCTGCGATGAGCCCATCTGTAAAATGGGCCCGGGCGCCTCCTCTGTATCAGTCCTGGGTGACAGTGGCTGGAGTATCGCCCACACCTTGGAACACTTCCTGCGTGCTCTGGGCGCCTTCTCTGGCACTCTCACTCCATCCTCACAACACCCATGAGGCAGGGCCTGTTCTCACCCCATCCTACAGCTGAGGACACTGAGGCTCAGGGAGCTGAGCCAGGTGGAGGGAGGGCAGACGAGGCCCCAGGATCATCAGATGCCAGCCCCCCTGCTCTGACCCACTGGAGGGCGGGGGTGGAGCCGCACAGACAGGGGCTCAGGTAACCCCTCCCTGCCCTGCTGACCGCCCCCCGGGCCCAGGTGGTGGCTGGGGGTGACCTCTCTCCTGAGCCTGCTCTCTGCCCCCACCGAGCTCCAGGGACCAGGACGTACCTGCGGCAACGGGAGATTTGCCCACCGTCCGACTGCCCCTCCCCCAGGATGGTGAGTGGACACACTCTGTCTTCGGTGAACATGCTATTGCCAGGCTGGTGTCCCCGTGTTGGTGGTGAATCGGCAACTTGCATTCTTGGGGACACAATATACACTTTTATGCAGAACACAAGCATATGCTAATGATGGCTAATTACACTCCGTATTTATAGATTTCTCAAATATGCAAAACCACTCCTGACAATTAAACACCTACAGGCACATTGAGTTTAATGCCTGCACGCAAGGCCCCCGGCCAGCACCGTAATGTCAGCGAGGGCACCGAGCGTGCAGCCCAGCCCTGCGGGTGAGTCCTGCCTGTCACTGCTGCTGGCCCCTCACCCAGACCTCTGCCCATCCCTCCCCTCCCCAGCTCCCCTGGTCCTCCCTGATTCCCAGAGCAGTGACCCAGTCCGTGGGCTATGGGCAGAGGGAGCTGCACCATGAAGTCCTGCGGCAGGAGGGGCTTCAGGGACGAGGACCTGAGACAAGCCTGTGGTGGGGCCGTGTGCAGGGGTGGGGGAGGGAGGCTGGGAGAGGCTTGTGTGGGAGTGGTGGGAGCAGATTGCTGGGGTTCACCGACAGGGTCAGGACTGAAGGGGGGAGATCAGCTGCATTAGAGAGGAGGGAGGAGCATCTGCTCTCTATCCTCCCCTTCCCTCCCTCCCCTAGTACCTAGGCTCTGGGCAGAGGCTGAGCTGGGATAGGGAGGGGGGGAGGCAAGAATGGGCTGGGAGTGCCATAGGCTAGGAGTCTTCCGGGAGTTTTCTGTCATTTCCCGGGGCCCAGCTACCTCTGACTTTCTCAGTAAATGCAAACTCAGCAGCAGAAACGGGCATATTTGGTTGAATCACCACATACAGCTGATGCTGGTTAACCATTGTGATGAATAAAACAGCAATTTCAACCGCTCCAAAGTAATATATGTATATGTATGTGTGTGTGTGTATGTATATATTCTGCTACCAGCAGTGACCAGATTGCTCTTTCTTTATCAGAACCACACTTGCTGTGAACAAGCTGCCTGCTCCTCTCCCCTCCCCCCCCTGCCTTCCCTTCTCCCCTCTCCTTCCCTGGATGAGATAATCCCTCACAGAACTTAGAAATCCTGCAGCTGTGTTCCCTAAGTGCTGACCGGAGACTTGGCTCCATCAGCAGCATCTGGGGAGCCCAGGTTCTGGTTCCTGAGACCCCTCCTAGCAGCTGTGGTGGGCTGCCTGCTGCCTCCCCAACAACCCCCCCTCCCCCCAGAGGTTCTGCCGCTGCTAAGCTTTGGAAGCTCTCATTTCTTGGCCCTGCCTTGCTCAGAGACATACAATGGCTCCCCATTGCCTGCTGGGAAGTTCCAACTCCTTATCCTGCAATTTAAGGCCCCCAGAACCCGGCTTTCCCTCCCTCTAGCCCGGCCATCAATTCCACTTACCGTGGGGGTTTCTGGCAGGAGGGCTGACTTGGTGTGATTAAGCAAAGTTTCACTACAGAGCCACGATACACCAATTTCTGCAGCTCTGAGGCGGGTGCCGCTCCCCCGTTTCCAGCTGGTGAAACGGGATTGTGGGGGTCCCAGTGCAAGGACTTTATTTCGCCTCTCTTCATTTGAGACCACTGCTGCCGCCTTTTCCACCTTGAAAGCTTCACTCCATCCATTTGTTCATCCCTTCAACAAATATTTATTGAGCACCTACTACGTGCTCAGCCTGTTCTGGGCATTAGGGATGCAGCCGGGAACAACACAGACGCAGGCTGTCAAGGAAGGTTGATAGAGTCAGCTGTAAAAAAACAGAAAACCCAAAAGTGAGCTCTCTTCAGGTCCAGGCATGCATTGGTTATATGGACAGCAAAGGCAGGTCAAGAGAGGTGCCAGCAACACATGTCACATCGATGACGGAGTCAAAGGAGCCGGGGGGAGGGGTGACGGGGAGGGTAACAGGGTGGTGAGGAGCCTCTCCCCGGTGAAGCTCTGCCGTTCCATCACCTGCAGCTGCCCCCTAAGGCCGATGCTCTCAGTTCTGCGAGAACCACTGGGAACTCTGCCAAGACTCACCAGCTGCGAATAAGTCTTCTTTCAAGGCCTGCGTGGAGAGTACAAGGTGGTCTGGGCACCAGGGCTCCAGGGCACCAGGGCACCAGGGCACCAGGGCTCCAGGGCACCAGGGCAGAGCCACTCCCCCGTGCAGCCCTGTGCTCACAGGGCCCGGGCATTGCGGTTGTTTTAAAGCTTCCAGGAGAGTCCCAGGGGCAGCACGAGGTGAGAGGCCTGGTCTAGATTTTGTGGGATCTCTGAGGATCCCTCCAGCCCTGCCTGACACGCTCTCCTATCACAGGCTCTCCATGAAATGCAATTATACACGCCTCGCCACGCTCCATGCTGTGTCATATGGAGTGCTTAGCTGCTAAGCGCCATTCACCCATTCATGCCATGTGGGGCCCACCTGATCCCTGTGGGGGGCCTTTAGAGGCCCCACGTTTTAAACGAGTGAGTGGTCCCAGAGCCAAGTCTTAAAGCCAGGCCCCTCTCTGAGCCCGCGGTGCTCATGCGGATCCCCAGGTCCCGTGACGTTCTGTGCATCCCGTAACATCCCGTCCTCACACCAACTACTCTTTGTGACCCTTACCTGGTGGTTTCAACAATTCTACTTTAATGCTACGCTTGTTTATGTCAACAGCTGTCACATTACTCCGCTCTAACAGCCTCTGACCTTAACATTTGGTGAGTGTAGCATTCTGTGACTGCGACATGCCTGCTCTTCTCCCCCAGACAGGCAGCCATTCCCCCAGCCTGTCTCCCCAAGGCCTTCAGTCCCCTCCTTTTCCCTTTAAATCTTGTCCAAACTATGAAAGCCTCCGCCTTCTTCTGGGCCCGCGTCAGACTTCCTGCGTTTATGGCCGTCACAAAGTGTTATGAGCCGTGACCATGACAATCAGCACAATTATGCTGGGCGAGACGCTCCCAAATGCAGGACCCACCGGGCTGCAGGGCTCCTGGAGCAGAGGTGGCCGGCACTCACTCCGGCTGTGCCCAACGGGTCTCCGCCTGAGGACAGTGACGGCCACAGTCACACAGTGATGCCCCCTCTGGATCAGTGCTGCCCTGTGTCACCTGGGGTCCCCGCAGGGAGCTCACCCAGGCCTGGGGTTCCTTGGTTGTTTGGGTTCCTGAGCCCCATTCTCCTCCTGCCTCCTCTGAGCCTCCTGGTCTCCGGGCAGCAGCTCACCGTTCATCTCTGTGGGCCTCTCCAGAAGATGGGTCGCATTTGGCTCCACACCCTGGCATGGAGGCTCAGCCCCTGGTAACGGTCTCCGGGGCCTGGTGTAGGGAAGAGGCAGCAGCCCAGTGATAAGGCCCCCGGCTTTGGCTGACCCTGCTTTCTAGTCTGGATCCTGCCACGTCCTTGCTGGGCCCCCTCAGGAAAGTTACTAAACCTCTGTGAGCTGGGGCTTCCCCCGTGTGCGCTAATGGCACCTGCCTCACGGGGGTGGGGGCCCCGGCCCACCTGGGCTTCTCACCATGGGGGCAGCGAGTGGAGAATGGCCTCCGGTCCCACAGACCTGGGTCCACGCGCTGTGTGACTGGGGCCGGTGGCTCAAACCTCCGCGAGCCTCCCCAGTTTTCCCCTCGGGAACATGGGCCCAGCGATGCTCACCACTCACAGGCCGTTGTCAGGAGCTGAGCGGAGGGCGTGTCTGCGGGCGGTGCATCCCTGGGCTCAGCCTGCTGGAGGGTGTGACTGTGGGCAAATGTCTCCAGATCTCAGGGATCAGACCTCGATGGCCCCTGCTGCTGTTATCTTGGCCCCGAGGAGGGGCTGGTGCTGAGGAGCCCCTTCTGCCACCACTGCACTTAGAGACGAGGAAACAGAGGCCCGGAGACCCTGAATGGAACGTCTGAGAACAAGACAGGAGGGCCGTGCTCAATTAGGCGGGAAGACACTGCGACCACCAGGTGACCTCCTCCCCCAGCCTGACCCCCACCCTTTCTCCCGCCGTTCAGGTGTTTGCCCAGGGTCCCTGCTCTGACAGGCCTGGAAGCTCGGGGCAGTCCGGCTCCACCCACATCTGCCACCTGCCTCCCCCCATTCAAGATGGTCCAATCACAAGGCCTTTCTTCTGCCACTCGAACCTCTGAGCCTTTGCACGTGTTGTTCCCTCTGCCTGGAACATCCTCTAGGACATCTCACCTGCTGATTCCTCTGTGTGGGTCATATCTCAATACAGAAGTGCTACTTCCTGCAGGAAGCCCACCGGACCTTCCCCCAACAGGGTAGATCCCCTTGCTGATTAGGTAGTTATTGCTTCCTCGTCAGCGAAACCTGAAACTTTGAGACTGGAAACCCTGCAGGGCACAGACTGTGTCTGCCTTAGTCACCCCACTCTCCAGAACCCAACTCTGTACTTGGTACCAAGTAGGTGCTTACATGTATTGGGGACCTGGCCTGTCTGGGGCCTGTCCAGGGCACTAGAAGACAAGAGGCTCTGGTGAGGTGAACGGGGGTGGGGGTGGGGGTGGGGAATAGGACAAGGGGTGGGGACCAGTGTGGGACAAACCCCGCTTTTTCTGCTCCTGCTGCCTGGACGGTCAGGATGGAGCCGAAGCCACGGCCCGCCGCAGGCTAGGCCCGATGGGTTAGCGGGCAGACGTGAATAATCAGGCCGTTCGCCCTCCTTACTGGGTACATGTCACCGGAGACGGTGGGGCCGGCGCATTAGGAAGTGAACAGGCTCATCTCTAGTTAAAGGGTAATTTAGCTAAATGACTGGCTCCCTTCATTCCCTGGATCACCCTATGGCCCGTGGCTGCCTTTCTCCTCCCCGGCTCTCCTCTCTTTACGCTGCTTTGTCCCTCTCCTTATTCTTCTCTCTGCTGAACCACGAGAACAAGAAAGCAGCGCGGAGCTGACTTTACACTAAGAAACCACTTTGCAAATTGCAGGAAATGATTAGGAATTAGAATAGCATTGCATCAATTACAGCTGGAGATGGAGAGGAAGACCATGTGGGGGCGGGGCTGGAAGAGTCCTTCCTTGAGAATGGGAGGCAGCGTGAGCCGTGGAGAGAGCACGGGACCCAGCAGCACCCTAACTAGTCTACGGGCCTCAGTGAGCCTGTGAGGACACTGCCTAGAACCTCTGTATGTGCAGACAAGTGTGCAGACATGCCTAGTGCACACACGGACACATGCACAAACACACACTGATAGCTCCTGTGTACACACACACACACACAGCCAGCCACACAGAGAGACACATGACTAATACACACACATCTCTCATGTGCGCACGTGCACCACCTCTCCCCTTCACCCCAACCCAGTCTATTCCTCATTTTAGATCCTCTCAAGTTACCTTTTGGTATGTGCCCACTGCCATGACCTGTGTGACCTATTTCCGCTTCCTTTTCCTGGAAGACGTAGTCTCTCCCAGCCAGGAGGAGGAGCCCTGGACTTTTCTCTGGCCCATGACAAGCCGTGAACCTGCCTCTGAACTAGTCCTGTGCTGTGGGCCCCAGTCAGGGGTATGGATTAGCCCAGGGGTTGGCAAACTCATTAATCAGCAGAGCCAAATATCAACAGTACAACGACTGAAATTTCTTTTGAGAGCCAAATTTTTTAAACTTAAACTTCTCCTAATGCCACTTCTTCAAAATAGACTAGTCCAGGCCGGGGTATTTTGTGGAAGAGCCACACTCAAGGGGCCAAAGAGCCGCATGTGGCTCAAGAGCCGCAGTTTGCCGACCACCGGATTAGCCGAAATTGGGGACCAGCCCTGGAGGTAGAGGTGGGGTCAAGACTGCCACCCAAAGGGGAAGCCTGCAGTGGGTGCTGGAGGGACCATCATGGTGTCCCCTTTCTCAGGGGGCAGAAGCCCTGGCCAGGTGAGAGACAGAGGCAGCTCCGGAACGGGGTCGGGTGGGGGTGGAGGGTGGAGGGAAGGATGAGCCTATGAGGCCGAGGGAGGGGGCTAAGTGTGCCAGCCCCCAGGTACCCCTGACTCAACCAATGCTCCTTCTTCGGAGGGAGATGGTGACCGTGGATAGACCAGATTGGAGACCGGGGACCTGAAAATCCAGGCTGAGAAGGAGCGGATGAGTCCCCTTCCCAGAGCCCCACCCCTGCCCTCTTGCTGGCGGGCCTGTGACCAGCACTCACGCTGCCTCTCAGCATCACTCCAGGCCCCACAGCTCAGGGCTCTGGCTGGACAGACCCTGGGCTGCTGCACTCAAAAGAGACTCAGAGGGTTTCAGGGCTTGGGTGGGGGTGGGGTGCAGGGAGGAGGCTGCAAACACTGCACACAGGGAAACTGAGGCCTGAGAGCAGATGCCTGTCTCTCTTCACAGAGCTGGGCCCGGGTCCGTGTTCTCAGGCCTAGTCCTTCTGCTGCTCTACCCAGAGCGGCTCCTCCCACAAACTCCCCCAAACGAGAGGCCCACCCCATGCTCCCCAAACCTCCTCCTGGCTCCCCATCCTCCCACAGGGCAGTGGCCCACCTCGCCAGCCTGTCTCCCCGCCCTCACTGTCTCTCCTCTCCGCCACCTTGGGCTGCAGCCACTGAGTGCTAGAAAGTGAATGGTTACAATGAGCGGCATTTGCTGGGAAGTGGGATGTCCCAGGCGCAGAGCCGCGGGCTTCCCATGCACCCGCTCATTCATTCATGCGGCGGACGGTGATGTTTCCTCTGTGCCGCCCGAACAGAAACTCACTTCCTGGCCTCCCGGAGCTTCCGGTTTTTCTGGAGAAACAGTTATCAATGAAAGAACAAAGAAATAAAATTACAAAAAAAAAAAAAAATCCCAGCTCCCCGTTCCAGGTCTCTGGAGAAGATTCTAAGCCGAGATGTGATGAGGTCTATTATCCCATTAAAAAAATGACTGATTTATCCTCCTTCCTCCACTCAGGAGCACTCACTGTCCCCTCCACGGCCATGGGCCTGTGTCAGCAAGCAAAGTGGGGTTAGGAGCAGCTCGTGCCTGCCAGACCCTGTCATCTCAGTTCCCCCACAACCTCGCTGCAAGGTAGACAAGGCTATTCCCACTTTGCAAACGAGGAGCTCAGACTCTTGGCTCAGGTCACAGGGCACCTGCTCTGGGGTCTCTTGGCCACCCAGGGAGGGTCTGGCAGACAGTGACATCCTTTCTCCATCTCTTTACCCCTAGGGAGGGGCTCCCCTCTGCTCAGGACACTGTGTTGTTATCATGCTAATGACAATAATGGGCGTGGCAGGGCAGAAGCAGCCTGTCCTTACGGATCCCACCACAGGCCAGGGAGATATGTAGAATGAAACGTACCGGGAGGTAGAATGCAGCCTGGTTGGATACCTGGTCTGTGGCCGCAATGTGCAAAGCGCTTTGCTTGCATGGTGCCGTGTTGTCCATGTAGCGAAGGACACGTGTTTCGTGGGGGCAGGATTTGAAGTCAGGTCTGCCGGGTCCTTGACCAAAAGGGTGTGTCATTCCTTCCAAGGGAGGAGGGACAGCCATTCCTGCAACAAGAAGCGGAAGGAAGAAGGAAACAGAGGAAAATGGCAGGGAGAGGCCCCGGTCCCCAGAGAGAGTGGGCAGGTCCCAGCCTGGTGCCCAGCGGGGAGTCCCAGCTCTGAGTCCAGGTGCCCCTGAATTTTCAGAGACGCCCTGCAGCCCAGTCCCTCCCTCCTTCCCCCCTCCCTCCCATCTTCCTTTGCTTAAATTACACCGAGTGCTTTTCTGCTATTTGCCAAAAGTCGCACTCAAATGGCATAGAAATCTGCTTATTAAAAAAAACAAAAAAACAAAACAAAAACCCACAACTGGTTTAAGAAAAAGCAACAATTCTAACAATGAGTGTCTCTTGTTCAGAGAGGCCCCATCGAATAAGAGGAAGGAGGCGTTTGCAAACCTATATGGAAATTAAACCCGCAATCTGGGCACACGCTTGTCTGACAAGTGATAATTAACTGCTGACAATATAATTTCAGTTTGGACGCAAACGTGTTTTTCATTAGAAAGTAATTTAAGATCCTTCATCTGGGAGTCCAGCCTCCAGCAATGGGAGCGCACAGCTCCTCAGCTGGACGGCTTTTGGGGCTGCACTGAGCACCCACTGTCCCTGGCCAGTTGGGCGTGGACCCCCAAAGTGACATCGAATCAGGTCTCCAGAGCAGCTTCAGAAAGCAGTTCAGTCAACTCCTGTCACGAAGGGTCCAACATCCTCTTCTGGACCTTTCTGACTCCAAATGTCCCCGGAGTAGGATGGCAAGTGGTGCTGACCTCAATCCCGGGGACGGAGGGGACACTCTTTTCTCTCCAGCCTCTACTATGCCGGAGATCCTGCAGGGACCATATCCCCCCATTTTACAGATGGGGAGACTGAGAACCAGGATGTAGGAGTCACTTATTCAAGGCCGTAGATGGTAACAGGCTGGATGGAGATCTAAACTCTGACCTTGCCCAATTTCCAAGTTCAGACCACACCCACCAACCACCCTTTCCTCTAGTCCAGTGGTTGGCAAACTGCAGCTTGAGAGCCACATGTGAGCCGAGGTTTGCCGCTCTGTTGACTAATGAGTTTGCCGACCGCTGGGATAGGGGCTTTATCACCAGGAACAACAATAGCCTGTTAACTATGGGAATTGAGGAGCTACTGCTCTAGTCAATTCAACTTTTTCGTGCCTCCGTTTTCCCATCTGTAAAATGGGAAAGACAGTGGCACTTACCTCGTAAGCTTGTTGTGAGGATGAAATAAGTTAACACACAGACCAGCGACTGGTACCGAGAAATCCCCTCGTAGATGTTAGCTACGATGGGTGTGTCACCTGCCAGTGAGTTGCCTCTGACTCGTGTCCACCCTATGGATGAGGGACATCCGCGGTGCCCCGTTCATCACAGGTTTGTGTATGGCCTGCTCTGAGCACTGATGAAACGTATAGGGAGATAGAATGCACCCTTGTCTGCTGACACCCTTGCTTAGAGGAGAAACCATTCCACCCTGACAGTGGCTTGCTGTCCATTATCCAGGTTACACTACAGAAGGTCAAGGTTACACTGCCGAGGAGCCCCATTTAGTTCAGAGAAGCCCACAGCGTTTCATCATCGACAGTCACATTGCAGTCAGAGGCTTCACGGGGGTCTGTAAACACAGACTTGCTTTTAAATTCTTTGGTGACTGCGGTATCCAGCGAATGTTCGCCCTCAGCTCTCGAGCGCCTCTTCCTCGGTGAGCCCACCGGGAGCACCCAGCGGGCCTGGCTCCACACATGGCGGAAGCCCGAGCTCCATTGCGTTGGGCCTCACGCGGCCTGCGCGGGGAAGGAGCGCCACGGCCCCGAGGACACTGCCTTCTTGGCAACTTGAAGATCAGGATGCATCCCCACACTCCCCGTTTCTGCAGGCCAGCGCTCTGTTTTCCGTATTTGCGGACATAGTCCTGTCAGGGTTTTGACAGGTTCCATCTCTGTGGCTGGAAATCATTCTAGCCCCTGGAGGCTTCTTTCTGCCCAATCCGTTCAGGGATGCTTTTGGCTTTGCTCTCCAGTGTTTCAAGTTCTTCCCTTGAGGAATCGTTTCATAGGTACCGTCATGCTCTCGCCTCTCCTGCATCGATTTCCAGCACGCTGCTTCCATCTCCCCTCGATTTCCTCCAGGTCACAGGATGTGCCTCCCACGATTGGTCATTCAGCATTCCCAGTCTAGGCTTGAATTTCCCTTTTGGTTACTGAAATCTCTTGTTTTTCCCTGTTTATAAGCAGCTGCGATATTTATTCCTGAATCCAGGTAATAAATTGCATTCAGCCCTCCTCGGAGGTGAGCAGACACTGGCTCTGCAATCTCCTGCGCCCCGCTCCGAACTCTGTCCGGACTTCCCGCGTCCATGTGTAAGGAAGAGCCATCTGGGACCCTCCCTTTCACGAGCCGGTGCGGCAGCAGGCACCGCGCGGGGCTGGCTCCTGGCCTCTGAGTCCCCGCTCCTCTGAGCACAGACAGCTCAGTCCCCGGGAGCTGTTCTCACAAAAGCTTCCCTGGTCTCAGCCCAACTCAGCTTGTGGCAGCCACGAGCCGCAGGACTGTGTTCCTCCCTCAAGTCTTCCTAGCTGCCCACGGGACCCCCACCCCCTCTCCTCTGCTCCCACCAGCAACTCAGAGCCACTCATGGCTCCCGGAACGCTCTAGTGTCTTCAACATCTAGACTCTTCAACATCTCCAGCCTCTGCACAGCTGTGCTCTCAGCCTGGAAAGCCCTCTCCTCCGCTCCTCACCTGATGAGATTTGGTCTTTGCAGGCCCAACTCAAACATCCTCTTCTCACTCAGCTGTGGAGCCCAGATCCGTTTGGTGTGGCTCTGAGCACAGAGCAGGGACTTCCCGTTCACCTGGGCAGTTCCTGTCCCCATTATGTTCTTGGCTTAGAACATCTGGATGGGCATCATCTGGTGAAACCTCGTAGCATGCATCCCTGGAAGGCAATCGGTGTTACTCCCATTTGACAGATGAAGACACCAAGGCTTAGCGAGGAGCAACGACTTGTTTAAAGTCACACACCTAACAAAGGCCAGAACCCGGTTATTGACAAAGCACCAAGCCACGCCCTTTCCTGTAGCTCATCTGAACCTACTTAGTTCCTCGCCTAAAAGCAGCAGCATGGGGTGCGCCCTAAATTCCCACTTAGGTTTGTTATCGATCCAGGCCTCAGACACGAACGTATGTGGTCACACCCACACAAGCCCAGGAACATATGGGCAAAGGGGCAAACCCTGGATACATCCATATGGGAACTTGCACTTGCCCCAGGATGTAAGCGAGCCCATCCACTGGGCTCCACGTCTGTCTGACCCTTGGCCCAGGTGCTGAGACCCTGCCTGGGTGCCCACTGCCTCCTGGACAGCTGCCTTCGGAGGACCCAGCGGATCCTTGGAAAGAGTGGCCCTGGATGGGTGGGGGTGGGCAGGCAGAGGATGAACCCAACTTAGAGATGGATGGGTTCTGTCTTCTCCTGCAGAGCTTCCTTCTACAAACCCTGGAAACGTTTGATCGAGTACAATCAGGCATCACTTAACAGTGGGAATATGTTCTGAAAGATGCATCGTTGGGCGATTTCTTTGTTGTGCAAACATCATAGTATGCACTTACACAAACCTAGAGGGCCTAGCCTGTTACATCTAGACCAGTGGTTGGCAAACTCATTAGTCAACAGAGCAGAAAACCGTGGCTCGAGAGCCGCAGTTTGCCGACCACTGACCTAGACTATGTGGGATAGCCTACTGCTTCTGGCTACACACCTGTGCAGCACGTTACTGTGCTGGCTGCTATAGGCAGTTATACACAATGTAAGTATTGTGTGAATTTTCTTGAGTCTTCTCATGGGACGGCCATTGCCTCTGCGGTCCGCCATTGGCAGAAATGTCACTATGCAGCACATGCCTGTTAGCAAAAGGGAAAAGGAGGGGCAGCCCTGGAGGCGGAACCGATAAGGATGAGAGATAGAATGTCCAGTGTCCACACCAGTAGAGAAAAAGAGAGGCGTAAAACCTTGATTGACCTGATGCGGCGGGAAGTGGATTGCCACGGCAGGAAATGAGCCAAAACAAACCAGCAGAGGAATCGTCATGAGTTGAAAGAACAACGAAGGCGGAGTCCTGGCCCCGCCAGGCCTATCTGTGTGTGATGTGGGGCAAAGGCATTAATGGTCATCCTCTCTGAGCCTCAGTTTCCTCGTCTGCACATGGGCGGACGGGGTCCCCTTACAACTGTTGTGGGGGCACAGTGAGACTCTGCTGGTCGGGTCCTCAGTGCCGGCCACACGGGTGGGGGCCAGTGGCTGCCTTCCACCTTCTGCAACCAGGGACCTTAGGTAAGAAATGGACTTTGCAGACATTGCCGTCCGAGTGCCTTCTTTTTCCTTTTTCCCTTTGATGCTCAAGCTTTCTGCTTCAAGCTTTATTCTATCAGAAGAATAAGAGATGATCCAACTGGCTCAAGCGGGCCATCGAGGCAATTCCAAAGGGACAGAGGCAGAAGCCTCTCTCCCGAGACAACCTTTGCGCATCTTTATTCGTCCCTCTGTCAACAGCTGCAGCAACAAAGATTTGAATGAATCCAGTGTCCCAGGTTCTGTGCTGTTGCACCCATGTTCTTTCATTTCAGTTTGCCTGGCAAACCCGTGAGAGAGGGGCACTCAGCAACTTTAGGGAGGAGGAGATGGAGGTTGGGGAAGTGATGCTGAGATCTTAGCTCTCCCTTACGTTTGTTCTTGGAATAAGATTATCCTCCCTGCCTCCACTTCTTTCTCACTGACCTTTCTTCCTCTTTAACTTACGTATCCTATATTATAAAAGGCTAATATGTAAATTGTTCCCTCAGGAGTTCAACCCCTCACTATGACATTCGCTGACCACCAGGGGGCAGTGTGGAATGAAGGCAGCCAGCAGCTGGGGGAAGGAAGGCCTGGCTGGTAGCCAGCAGGTCTCAATCGGCCCTGATCACTGGCCAGGCCTAAGGACCCTACCCACTCACGAATTTTGTGCATTGGGCCTCTAATAAGTTTAGAATTTGGAAGGAAGGAGACTTAGGGATGAAATAGTCCAACCCCCTTGTTTTACACGTTGGGGACTCTGAGGCCCAGAGAGGAGAAATAATGAGCTTCAGATCATCCAGCCAGTCTGAGGCAGAGCCCATCTCCATTCTCATGCTCTGCTGGCCTCCAAATCCCCACTCTCTGAGGTCCCCTCTGACCTTGCCTCAGAATTCTTTCCAGTTACTTGCCTCAAAAACAAAACCCAACACACTGGATGGCTGGTTTTGAGTGGCTGAATTGCTCTAGGACTATTTTCTTTCTTTTTAAACCACACATATACACGCACAAACACACACACACACACACACACACACACACACACACACACATTTTCTGATCTAAACTTGCTGTCAGTTTCACGCCCAAAGAAATGCATGTGATCTGTCACCCATGGGAAGATTACATGGCAATTGATGTAATCACCTCCAGTTAAAATCCCAATGATAGCATGTAAAATAAGGAAGGGTTTCATTTGGGAAAACTCACATCACCACACACACATATCTATGTTATCTTTCAAAAAAAATGTTTAAACCAAAAAAAAAGAGCAAATCATTTTTAGAGGTTACTTTATCCTTATAAACACATTCTGGATGTGCATCCTGCAAGCACATCCTGCAAGTGGGTGTGAATGCTAGTGTTTTGTCCCTGGCATAATCTGGCCATCTTGTCTTCTCCGAACACTGTCTCAGAGACCTAGGCAGGCGACTTACTCCCTCACCGTGTCATTGGCGATTTCTCGTTGCAGCCTGAAGATTTGTCTTTTTTTAATCCGCTCAGAGAGTGAGCATGGTTACTGGGCCACAGAGAGATGAGCGCAGGCAGCTGAGAGATTTCATTTCCGATTTCTCAGCGTCTTCCATACACCGATCGTCACAGCTATCATCTCCCGAGGGCCGGGCGCTGAGCTGGATACTTTAAAAAACTCCTCATCCCTAACATCATACTCTCACTCTGGTTCTATCCACCGCAGCCCCTAGCCCGGATAAACCCAACCAACCGTCTCCCCGGTTCTGTCTTGCCCACTACGGTCTGTTCCCCACTGAGCACCAGGAAAGAACCTTTAAAAATGCACTCACCTTATCAGGAAGTATATATATCTTCGTAAGGTATATAAATCTCTAGCCACTATGTTGTGCACCTGAAATGCACATAATATTGAATGTCAATTATAATTGAAAAATAAAACTTCAAAATGCCGCTGGCGGAGCCTTAGAAGTGTTAACCATTTTTCTCCTCTGCTCACGCCCTCCCTGACCCCCATCCTTCTCAGGGGAGAGCCAGAGTCCTTCTCTGAACTTGACCATGCTTGTAACACCTCCCCTCGCTGACCTCCGCCCTCTGGCCTTCCCCACTGTGGCTTCTAGGGCCGGGCACTCCGCCCAGATCCGCTCCTGGCTCATAGCCGCTTGTCCATCCTGTCTGTGCTCAAATGAGTCCTTCCCGGTAAGGCCCTTCCTGCATGCCCCCTCAAATAAAATTGTACCCCAACCTCCTGACAGTCCTCAGCCCTCCTTTCTGCCTCTTTACCTCCTTATCATCTACCACTAAATTATAAATGTGACGTCTTCTATGTATTTTGTTTGCCTTGATTATTGTCTATCTGTCTTCCCAATGACAATGCCTATGAAGGAAGGGGCTCACTACCGAACCGGCAGCCCCTAGAATATAAACATTGGTTGTGTGAATGAATGGAAGAATGGTGTTCAGACAATAAACATGTGACAAATAAAAATATAATTTCAGAACCATGTGGAAGAGTGTCCAGGGGCAGCTTTAGGTGGGGATCTAGGAAAGCCTCCTGGTGGGGGTGGCGTTTGAGCTGAGACTGGATTTGACAGACCAGGCAACAGGCCCAGGGAGGGCCTGGCTTGCCCAAGGCCTTGCAGGTGGCGTCTTGGGTCCTGCAGTGCCCTATGCTGACTTTCATGTGTCCTTGTGCCCAGCGGTCATTACTCCCCATGGTCTTTCTCCTCACAGGGATGAGAGCTACTGGGACATCAAACAGCACCTCAGGAGTCCTTGTGTGCCCAGGGCCACCCACAGGGCCAACACCCAGTGGGCCTCTGCAGTGGGGTTTGGCATGACTCTCAGGTGGGACAGGGGCGGGTGTGTGGCAGAAGGTAAGCCTCAGGGACTATCATCTATGAGAACCCTGGTGAAGAGTGGGTTTATTTTATGTAAACGGATAACACTGAACCCCAGCTGAGGGTATGGACATGCCCGAGGTCACCGTGAGTGTGTCAGCGTTCAGACTTGAACTCTGGTCTCCTGCTCCTGGTCCTTCCCATACCACTTTCCTGCCAAAGGAAGGCTCTGGAAGCCTGGGCTCAGAGACAAGGAATCCAGGTGACTCAGAGGGTTAGGGCTCCTGCGCTGCAGGTGAAATGAAAGCCAGGCTCTGCCTATGAGCCTCCAGAGCCCTACAGGTGGAGAAGCCTGTGTCCTGGGCCCAGTGCTGACCAGCGTCTGCCAGAGCTGGAGGAGCCTTAGAGAGCCAGGCCAGGCAGTTTATTACAGAGGCACGTCCTGAGACCAGAGCGGGGGAGTGAGTGACTGGAGGCTGGGAGACAATCTGGGGTGTGGGGGAGGAGGGCAGAACTGGGGTGCAGACTTGGCTTGCAGCCCAGCCCAGAATGTCAAGGTGAAGGGCTTTGAAAGTCAAAACAGCGGCGCCTCCTCCTGCTGCCCTCTGAGCTCCCGCCATCAGTTCCCGCCAATCACCCGGCAGCTGCTCTCTCAAAGCTGTTGTTCTTGGGGATGTACTTATTTTTTCTGGGAAGATTCTTAACGAGATATAGTGGATTCGGAGCAGAGAGTGACAGTGTCTTGATTCAGCGTGGAGTGCTGGTCACCTGAGTGATAAATCCCGAGGCTGCAAGGGGGTGGGTCTGCATGTGTCAATGTCACAGTCAACACTAGGGTCAGGCTGAGGGAGGGCTGGGCGAGGCTCCAAGAGGCTGCAGGGAGGGAGACAGGGTGTAGCCCCTGGTCAGGTCAGCGAAGACAATTGGCCTTCCGGTCAGCCTTGGTTTGGGGGCAGGAGTCGCGGACACTGGCTCACCCACTAGATGTGTCTGGGGCACAGAGGTCATGTGATTCCTTGAGTAACTAACAGCCATTTGTTGAACCTCCAGCTGCTAGTTTCAGGCATTTCCCCTCCCACCTCTGCACGTTACCTGCTGGTGTGCGTTTCTGTTTCCTGGGAGCTGGTGGAAGGGAAAACAGGTGAGCAGGGGACCCATCACAGAGCCAAGCAGGGCACTTCTTGTTTATTTCCATCAGAAACAACCAGCTTCCTCAGATTAATTGCAGGCTCGCCATAACTGAAGCATAGAAATGAGCTAGTTAGATCCATTTTCCTAGTCTGGGGCTAATCTATGAATCAGTTTAGCTTATGGGGAGAAAACATGCTTTTTCAATAGTTTTCAAATGGAAAATAAATGCCTCATTAGGTTAAACATATTAACCTGAGAACAGCATTGATGTCAGACGAACTAATGAATGTCATTACAGGGAATGCACAGTAGTCCTCGGAGGGACCTACCAGCCTTGGGGAGTTGTCTGCGAATGTGCTCAGCTGTTGTACAGGCCAAAGAGAGGCCGAGGGGCAGGGGACTCCTGGACCGGGGCTGTCCCTGTGACTGATGTCACCTGATACTGCAGAGACTTTTGGCCACGTAACAAAGGGCCTCTGAGTAGAGGAGGATCCTCAGGTGCTGTTACTCCCCGTTGTTTCCAAGACCGTCAAAGCTGGCTTTGACCCTGGACCAGGGGCAGGGCTGCAGGGGTTGGGGCTGGTCTCTAGGTCCAGGCTCAGCCAGCCTTTACGGAGCCAAACAACATGCTTGCACACATGTCATGGAACATGTCTATATATGGAACATACATATAGGACAACATGCATATGGAAGTCTCCTGAGCATCCGGTCAGGTACTTTTGCCCAGCATTTAATACTGACACATGCAAGGTCCCCAGTTTTAAGTGAGCCAGCTGAGTTGGAACCCAGGTCCGCATGCCTTGGGGTCTTTCAGCCACACGGACCCTCTCAGCCCACACTGAACCTCAGAGTCGACATGGACCCTCTCAGCCCACACAAACCCCAACTCTCACCCTCAAAGAGCCTGTAGAACCACGACTACATTTGGTAGTGAGAGTCCCTCTGTGACTGCACAACACGCAGCGAAGTGTGTAGGAAACGGTGCACCTAGGAGGCAGCCTGGCTTGGGCACAGACCCTGGCTCAGGAGCTTCCCAGCCAAGAACCCTGGGCCAAGTTCATGAATCAGTTTCTTAGCTGTTAGTGAGAAAGGGTAATTCCACAGGCTTGTCGTGGGGCCAATGAGCTAATGGAGAAAGGCCTTGACACACAGTGGTGCCCAGGAAGCACCGCCCCCTCACTCTGCACAGCTCCTGGGCCGCCCGTCTGGGTGTGGACCTCTGCCAGGGGCCCTGTGAGTGACATGCAAAGCAACAGAACTGTTCTCCTGGTCTCGCTCTAAACCCCATGGTCCACCCACACCCCCTGAGGCCTACCGTGACCCAGATGCCGCAGGTCACGTTCTCTGATACCTGGGTGTTCACAGCCTACTGGGAAGATGGGAACATGGCCCCGAAGAATCCAAGCTCCAGGGTGGGGCGGAAAAGAGGGGGAAGCAGCTGGATATAAGGACAGAACCACGGGAAAGGGCACAGGAGAGAATGGCAGCGTGGTGAGGTGCTCCTCTATGCATGGCACGCGGCTTTCCCCTGAGCTCTGTGTAAGGGGGCTGCGCAGCCAGAGGCCTGGCCCCAGGTTGAGGGAAGAGAAGGAAAGGACATGCCAGTTCACAGTGCCCCAAATCCCACCTCTCTGGCACCACATGCTCTGTCTTCCCTGAATTTATTAACGAGGAGTGGGCATCTGTTAAGAATGAATCAGGACCCATGCACGCTCCTTGACATTCATGATCCATTGGATTCTCATGCAAAAAAACTCTCCCAAACCCCAAGGATTTGTGATCATCACCTGCAAGTGTCCAGGGAGGGATGGAGGCCACAGGTGCCGAGGAACTGGGCCCGGGTCACATCACCCACAAGTGGCTGATCCACCGCTCACTCCCTGGCTGTCCGGCTGCCCTGGCCAGTGTCCCGCTTGCCGTGTGCCTCGTCCATCCTCAGGCTCTGCTGGGCTGTGTTGGTTCTCCCCTGGACCTCCTGCCTCCCTGGAGTGACTCCCAGTCGGGATGTGTCCTGGGGGACAGATGCGAGGACTCCCCGAGCTCTTCCTGCCTTGCCAGCTGAGCTGTTCTCCACCCCCCCAACCCCCCTTCTTGCCTCCATGGGTCAGCACTATCCCGAAACCCTTGGCAAGGCCCACAAGCTCCTGTTATGATTCAGAGCTTATGTTCTCACCATACAGACAAGCCAGCTGTTTATCCTCAGGTGTGAGGTCCCTCCTGTGAGCACCTGTTCTTCCACAAAGTGCCCTCTAAGCACTGAGGTTGCAACTGAATTCCAGGCTGGGATGCTTTGTGAGGCTCAATGAGATGCATTTTCATTCCAATGTTATTGCTCCAATTATTCCTTTAGTGCCGGTGTCCCCTGTGTGTTCGTAGGAGGCAGGGACCGTGACTTGCACATATAAGCACAGAATCAATGTTTGTTGAATCACTGAATGAAGGAATGACTGAAGGAGACATGGGTTCTAGCAAATGCATGTCCATGCTTTCTAGACATGGGAGAAATTTCTCTCTCTCTCTCTCTCTCTCTCTCTCTCTCTCTCTCTCTCTCTCTCCAGGAGTAAAGATGAAGTTGAGGGAGAAATTGGAAGAGACAAGGTACTAGATGCAGGGTTGAAGATAGCTGAGTGCAACTGCTCAGGTATGATGTATCAGATAGCTGTTGCTGTGTAACAAGCGATCTCAAAACTTAGTGCCTTAAAATAACTAACGTTTCTTTAGTGTAGGAGTCTGCAGGTCTGTTGGGAGCTTCTGTTGCTGTGGGCTGGGCTGGGGTGGGCTTAGATGGGACTATTAGTTGTTAGGACAGAGGCTGTGTTGGCTGGAGGCTGGGTGGTCCAGAATGGCCTCAACTGGGATGGCTTATCCCTGCTCCTTATGCTGCCTCATCCTCCGGTGATGAGAGAGTTGTTCTTGTAGTGAAGGCAGTTACAGAAAATAGAGCAGAAATATTCATGGCATTTTGAAATTTAGGCTCAGAAATGGCACCATGGCACTTCTGCATTGGCCAAAGCAAGTTATAAGGCCAGCTCAGATTAAAAAGAGGGGAAATAGAGTTTACCTCTTGATGGGAAGACTTGCAACGGGCCTGGATGCAGGGGTGTGCAAGCAGGAGTTAGAGGGAGGCACAGCAGTGACGTGGAGTGCTTCAGCCTTTGGCATCAGACCTGTTTTCACTTGCAACTTGGGTGTTTTAGTGCAAATGACTTGGACTCTGTGAGTCAGTTTCCTCCTCTGTAAAATGGGGCTAATAATTCTAGGTATGGCATTGGGGTAGTGGGAGGTTTAAATGACATCATCAATGCAAAGCACGCAGGACCAGGCACATAGGCTTTCTCCGTGGCTGAGAGTCGATGGCAATAGCACAGTCCATGTAGTGTGTTCTTTGTTGAGAGCATTCCGGCATCTGAGGAGGCTCTTGTCCACTCCCGGGATTCAGTCCTGGGAAATGGTATCTCTGTTGTGCAGAATCCCCGCCTGCCTCCCTTCCCTGAGGGCTGGTGATGCTCAGGTGGCATTGCAGGTGTCCTCACTCCCCGCTGCCCCTGAATTGTGAGGCCGTCTGATGCCCAGACTGTGGAGAGAGGGGTAGCTGAGGGGGGCTGTGGGAACTAGAGGCTGTTTCCTGACATTTTCACTGGCTTGAGGAGCAGAGCGCCCTTTGGGGGTGACAGGAGAGGGGCTCCTCTATCTGTCACATGAGGCTGATTTGCTCCCGGATGAGTCTCCCTTAATCTTCCTCTCCAGACTCAGAAGTGAAGTTTCATTTCAGCTGGAGGAAAATAATTAAGAGTTGTAAAGCCTTGTTGCCCATGGTGTTCAAGGCCCCCTCCGGGATTGGCCACTTAGCACTTGTTAACGGCTTTACCTTCCACAGAGTCCCCCATGGAAGTGGGCTTTGGAGACAGGAGATAACCATCGGAGAGCCTGCCGTGAGTTACTCTTTCCCAAGAGGCAAAACCAACTGCTTGACACACGTGAACCGGGGAATGAAGGGGTTCCCCATTGGGAGGGTGGTGGAGGGAGGGAGCCGGGGCGGGGGGGAGGAGTTTGTGTGCCGTCTGTTCACCAGGGGAAGGCAGAGGAGAAATCAGAATTTATTAAGCCCCAACTTTTTATAGACACATTTCACAAGGGACTTCATTGCACCCTCCCCATTGCCCGTGAGGCCATGTGCCCATGAAGGCTATTTGCGTGCCTTCCTTATCCCTTTTCAGCAGCATTAACTTCTCTCGGGGTCTCCCTTTCTTCACCTTCAGTCCAGGGGTGAGGCAGCACCACACAGCTCAGAGGTGGGCCACACACGCCAGGCTTAAACCCATTCATTGTTAGACCATGACTGGGGATTTGGTCTCAGGAGCAAGGTGGAAGCCCATCATTGCACCCAAGGAGGGTGACCGCGATGGTGATGGCGAAGAAAACACAGGGATGGCAGAAGTTGTCACAGACACCTCTCTTCCAGGCCTATTCCTACACAAATGACCTTATTTCATCTTCAAGACAACCCTGAGAAAATACTCCTTAAAAACCCTAACTATAATAGTGGGTTTCCTGGAGGGGTGGGACTGGAGAGATATAAAGTAGAGGCTTCATATTGCCGAATACTTTATTTACTGTTTAATGATTTAATATTAATTTATACATCAATATCCTATGTTCAACATTAATATTAACATCACACACACAGATGTACATATGCATACGTATATCTATTCACAGGGTCACGAGAGAGGGGCATTTACTGTACAAAAGAATTCTACACTTCTGCTCTTTACAAAAGGATTTGCCAAAGGCTTCCTTGAAGTGCTGGCTCTCTAGGGAGCAACAGAAAAGGATTTGGGTTTTCAAACATTTTCTTTTTATGCTCTGATGCAACCTTAGAAGCGTGTTCAATTTCTGTTTCAAGTTCGGTTTGATTCAACCAATATTTTTCCAAGTTCCTATTAAGAGTTGAGCACCGTGCAGGGTTACGTGGGGGGAACAAAGATGAATAAGATCCATGTTCAAAGGGAGATGGACTCTGTCATCAGAGGCGGCTTTTAAAGAAGAAGGTGCCTGGGCAGTTGTCCCCAGGGGTGTCTGGGAAACCCCTGAGCACTGCCCGCAGATCCACCCAGCAACTGAGCCTGGAGAGGCGCCCCTGGGTCCCAGGCTGGTGGGGAGCCAGGAGGTCTGCCATAGGAAGAGGGAAGGAACCACCGCTCTCCGGAGCTCTTTTCCCATCCTCCAGCATGTCCCCACATTTAGAGGAAAGCCTGCGATGGCCGGTCCCAGGCACACCCAGAGGAGGCAGGTGAGGAGTGATGGCACCTTTATGGTTCCCCACAAGCAGGCCTGTTCCCTGAAATGTATCCCACCTGCAGGGTCATCCACCCCATTTTTGAACCTGCTTATGCCTCTGAATTTGGGAGGTTGTGGGTCTATGAGTCAGGTTGCAATTCCTTTCTCCCTTCCTTCCTTCCTTCCTTCCTTCCTTCCTTCCTTCCTTCCTTCCTTCCTCCCTTCCTTCCTTCCTTTTTTCCTTCCTCTCTTCCTTCCTTCCTCCCTCCTTTCCTTCCTTCCTTCCTTCCTTCCTTCCTTCCTTCCTTCCTTCCTTCCTTCCTTCCTTCCTTCATCTATTCAACTCCTTTGCCCATTTTTAAATTGGGTTATTTGTTTTTGTTCTTGAATTGTATGAGTTCCTTATATATTTTGGATACCAACCCCCTATTAGAGATATGAATTGCAGGTATTTTCTCCATTCTGTGGACTGTCTTTCACTCTGCTGATTGTTTTCTTTGAGGTGCAGAAGTTTAAAGGTTTGATTTGATGTGTGTAATCCCATTTGTCTATTTTTGCTTTTGTTTTTCAAGCTTTTGGCGTCATACCGAGTAAATCAGTGCCAAACCCAACATTATGAAGCTTTTCTTCTCAGAGTCTATGTGTAGGTGTTTAATCCATTTTGAGTTCATTGTTGTAGATGGTATAAGATAAGTGTTCATCTTCCCTCTTTTGCATGTGACTATCCAGTTTCCCCATCACCATTTGTTGAAGACACAATCTTCTCCCCATTGTGTACGTAGTCTTGGCAATCTTGTCAGAGATCATTGACTATCTATGTGAGGTTTTTTCCCTATATGTCTATGTAGAAATTGATCTGTATGTCTGTCTTTATGCCATTACCATCCTGTTTTGATTAATACATTTTGTTATATGTTTTGAAATTTGAAGACGTGAGACCTGAAACTTTGTTCTTTTCATGACTGTTTAGGTTATTTGGGCTCCCTTGAAATTCCATATGAAGTTTAGGATAAGTTTTTCTACTTCTGCAAAAAATGTCATTGAGTTTTTGCCAGGGATTGCATTGAATATAGATTGTTGTCGGCAGTATGGACATTTCAATAATATTAAATCTTTTAATTCATGAGCACAGGATGTTTCTCCATTTTTTGTGTGTCTTATTTAATTTCTCCCAACAGTGTTTTGTAGTGTGCAAGTCTTTCATTTCCTTGATTAAATGTATTCCCTAGGTATTTTATTCATCCTGATGCTATTGTAAGTGGAACTGTTTTCTTAATTTCTTTTTCAGATTGCTCATTGCTAGTGTATTGAAATGCAATTGATCTTCTGCATGCTGATTTTGTATCATGTAACTTTGATTAATGTATGTATTACTTTTAACAGGTTTGCTTTTTTGGACAGGTCTCTTTTCTACCTATAAGACCATGTCAACTGTGAACAGATCACTTTGCTTCTTCTTTTCCAGTTCGAAACTCAGGCACGGACAGGGGGAGGGAGCCCTTTGTCTAAGGGCCGGAGCTCCTACTCAGCCAGAGGTCTCCACACCCTTTTGCAGGAGAGCAGACAAATGTGTGAACGAAGTTCCTGAGCACTGGTCCTCACAGCCCATTGTCCTTCCATAGTGGAGATGCATAGCCAAGCAGCAGCGCCTGTTCCTCTCTCATTCATTCATTCATTCATTCATAACCCTATATTGAATGCCTACTACAAATCTGCCTCTGGATGAGGCACCGATGGGACTGAGATGAAGAAGATAAGAATTCTGCCTACCTGGAGCTCTGAGTCAAGCAAAGAAGACAGAACACTGGAAAAGTCATAATAGTAAAAACTGTGCAGAGTTTTCCAGGAGGGACACCCTGCCTCCCCTCTGAGGACAAGTCCCAGCTGGCTTGCTGGAGGCTGAGAAACCTTGGTGCCCAGTTGTCCCAGCCACTTCCTGCCAATCTGCAGGAGAGAGCTTCCCAGCGGAGCCCCGCCTCAATTGCTGACTTTGGAAATGAAAACTAAGTAAAATATTGTCTAAACCACTACATTTTGGGGTGGTCTGATATGCAGCAGTAGGTTCCTGACACATGGGGCCTTGGCCTAGGTTTTCCTGAGAGAGCTCAGCTGCTGAGCTCAGCTGCAAAGAGTGTCATTGAGATTTCAGTAAGGATGGCATCGAGTCACTAGGGCAGTATGGACATTTTAATAACATTAAGTCTTTTAATTCATAAGCACAGGATGTTTCTTCATTTATCTGTGTCTTCTTTAATTTCTTTCAACTGTGTTTTATAGTTTTCAGTATGCCAGTCAGTGTGTTATTAAGATACTAGAGGCCTGATGCACGGAATTCATGCAAGGGGCTCAGCCCGTGCAGCCTCAGCAGCTTGTCTTGGCTTTGTCCGGAAGGCCATCAAAAGGACATCTGGTCTAATTAGCATACTGTACTTTTGTTATTATAGATGGCTAATAAGGCTCAAACATTCGTTAGACAAGGCAGAAGTATGTTTTTTCTGTCAGTAAACCCCTAGTGTTAGCTACCTAGGGCTCATGTGATGGCTCCACTGTCCTGAGGACCAGTTGCTTCCATTCTGTGGCATTGTCATCCTATGGTGTTTATCCCATCCACTCGATCAGATATGTCCCAGCTGCTCATCCACATTTCAGCCAGAAGGAAGGGGGAATGAGAGGGCAGCCACATTTCATCTGTGCTAGGACATGGCAGGCCCATGCCTGCAAGGACACAACCTGAAAGGTTCATGTGCACCATTGTCTTCTCCATTCTCCCTTTCCCTCTGCCCTCCGGAAGCAGGGGGGCCCTGGGGCCTTGGAGGAGGCTGGAGCCCTGTGGCCTTAGAGTTGGGTGGAGCCATGAGATGGAGGGTGGAGCCTGGGCCCTGGATCCCTTCCAGGAAAAAAGCCACCTGCTGGCTGGCAGTGTCAGAGGTGAGCACTGGGGGCAGTGAGTGAGTGTGCGATGGGGAATCCTGGGTTCTAGAAAGGCTCCCCAGAGGGACTGATGCCTGAGCTGAATGTTGAAGGAAGTAACCAGGAGGGAGAGGGTACAATCCATGAGGCAGAGGGCAAGGCACATGGAGGAACCTCAAGAGGTTCAAAGGAGTTGAGTGATTCTTTCTCAGGAGAGGGGCAAGAGCGGGTCTGGAGAAGGGAATGGAAGCTGAAGCTTAAGGGGTCCCTGTGCCTAGTGGTGGAGTTTGTGAATTACCCTTTGTGCATCAGTGGCTGTCACAGGGTACTAGCTACGTGGTCAGGTTTTGAATTAAAATGAATCCTCTGGAGAGGGAGGAGAGACTGGAGGCAGGAGGCCAGAAGGAGACTGACCGATGGTGGGAGACTGAGCTGTCTGTCAGGGGAATGTAGGATTTAGAGCCAACAGCCTTCTTGATGAGGTTTTGGATCTGGGGGTTTGGCCCGGTGGATGAGGGGCAAGGCCATCACTGAGATGGGGACACAGCAGGAGACGCAGGTTCAGAAGGGAGGGGAGGAGCCCGGGTGGGGTACAGAGTCCTTTGTGGGTAAAGATGAGCCAACTGTGAGCCTTATGAGGACAGGCCTTGTCTGCCT
The DNA here is from genome assembly GCA_004026805.1 of Lasiurus borealis. Taxonomy (NCBI): domain Eukaryota; kingdom Metazoa; phylum Chordata; class Mammalia; order Chiroptera; family Vespertilionidae; genus Lasiurus; species Lasiurus borealis. The sequence goes on along the minus strand of PVJN01004576.1, from coordinate 14,813 downwards.
ACTTCACTGGGGGCTCACCCAGTGTTTGGGGAAAAAGAAAGGAAGGAAGACAGGACAAAAGGAAGGAAGGAAGGAAGGAAAGAAGGGAGGGAGAAAGGAAATAAGGAAGGAGAGAAGATGGGGAGGGGGAAGGGAGGGAGGGAAGGAAGGAAGGAAAGAAAGGAGGGAGAAAGGAAATAAGGAAGAAGAGAAGATGGGAAGAGGGAAGGGAGGGAGGGAAAGAAGGAAGAAAAGAAGGGAGGGAGGGATGCAGTTTATGGAGCAGCACCCAGTCTTAAACAGGCAGCTCTTTGAGGCCGGTCTCACAGGGTCAGTGCCGAGAGGCTGTTAGCTGGGACAGGATGGAGGGAGGTAGGGGAAGGGGGGTGAGGGAGAGGTTGGATTTGGCCTGGGGTGGGGCAGCAGGGGTGGTGCGGTGCAGGCCCATCTGCTTCCTGCCTTCCCTCCCTGGCTCCTGGTGCAGGTGAGTGGTGGAGCAGCTGTGAATCTGGCCCTGGTCACCAGCCAGACCCAAGGTGGTGAAGGTGGCGGTGAGGAGTGGGTTTTGATCTAAGGGGAGGGAATAAGTAGCTGAATCCAGCAGCGAGGCAGAACCGGGCATTCCAGAGCCTCTCGGGGAACAAGAAAAGGGACGTCATTCGTTAACAGCCCTTAATGATCCCTGGGGATCTTGTTCTCCAGTAGTTTCTGGGACAGAATTCCCGCTGGACAGTAATGAGGAAGGATGAGAGCCTGCCGCTCGCCAGTGCATCAGGGAAAAGCACCCCCACCACCCCCACTGCCACCAGACCCTGTCCGCCTCCCTCCAGGCAGCAGGAGATGGATGACTTACACATCTAGTTCCCATCTGCCAGAGTGGGGGGGGGGGGTGAGCCGGAAAATGATGCAAACCCAGAGGCACCTTCAGAGGCAGGCCATCCGTCATCCACAAGCCCCCACCCTGTACCTGCCACTTGTTTCACCAGCACAGGTCAAGTGGCCAAGGGAATAGCAGTGAGCATCTCACAGGGATGTCCCCCTCCCTCCCCCGTGCAGAGCCAGGTCTCCCAGGCTCCTGCCTGGATACTGCCCTCTCCTCACTCCCCAGGACTGCCCACATGGCCTCTGAGCGGGTTTCCAAAGCACAGGCTATGGTGGTATTACTGGACGGTGACTGGCCCAGAGTGGGTCTGTCTCAGGCCAGCCTGTGGTGTGTGGGTTCCTGACTTTGTGTGGGAAAGATTTCACAATACAGGTCCAGGAGATTTTGAGAGTACATTTATTAAAGCCGGGGACAGACACAAAGGAAGGATGTAGGGTAGAAGAAGCAACAGGAGAGAGCCTTGGCGGTACGCTGCTTTGGTTCCCTTGAAATATTATAGGAAAGCAATGCGCCACTATGGGCTGCTGTTAGCTCATGAGGAAGTGAGGTTCACAGAAGTGAGACAGGGTGGGGTTGCTTTTAGCTCACTGGGAAGTGAGAAAATGGGCCTTGGAGGCAGGATCAGAGAGTAAGCTGGGGATGAGCTCCCACTGCCCGCTGCTTCGCTGGTTGCAAGTCTCGTGGGGGATCCTTTAGAGTTCAGGGGGAAGAAAAAAGTTCTTGCCTGAGAAGGGGCATGGGTGTGCTCTTGAGCCATCCACGCTGGGTCTTTGTCTTGAGGATTTTTATCTTTCTTCTGAGAGTGAGAATTGCAGCGAAAGGTTTCAGAAGAATATTTACCAACCTTCCAGGTGTGTTTTTAAAATGTTGATGTAGCAAAATGAGGTACAGAGGAGTTTGGGACTGTTTTGGTCTCTTTTACTATTTGACTTTTATCTTGAGTCTGTCTGGATCTGATGGGGCTTTGTTATTTGTTCCCCTGACTTTATCTGTCTGTGGGTCTAGCTGGCACAATTGGCATTAATCAGGTCTCTGTTCTCTGTCTCCCAGACCGGGATGATTTAAACTAATTGTTCTCTGGTTGGGGAGGGGCGGTATAAACCATTTGCTCTCCAGTGTCCTTGGTTAGGGAAGATAAAGCCTTGCTGTTCACTTGCTGACTGTAAGTGGTTCGAATTGTTTGGTTTTGTTTAATTTCCTTGTCTCAGTTTCCCCATTCCACTTGCCCAGGAATTTTTCTAGCTTTTTCCTGTCCTGCCATAGTGTCACTCCTGCTACATTTGATGGCTCCTCATATCCTACTGGAATAAGCTACTAACCTTCATGGGCCAAGCCAACATGATTAAGCTTGTGACAGCAGGAACTGGGGTGGGGGTGAGGGTGGGGGGCTGGAGGAGGGCGGCAATATAGTGATTAAGACCCAAACTCTGGAGCCAAATCCAAATCTGGTCTCTGCCACCTCCTACTAGTTGTGTGTCCCTGGACATGGTACTTAACTTCTCTGAGCCTTATAATAATACTAGAGGTCGAGTGCATCATGCACTCGGGGGAGGGAGGGGTCCCTCAGCCAGGCATGCACCCTCTCGCAGTCTGGAAGCCCTCAGAGGATGTCTGACTGATGGCTTAGGCCTGATCCCTGCTAGCAGTCCAACATCCTTAGCACTGCTGTGAAGGCTGGAGAGTCTCCCGCCACAGCTGCTGCACTTGCCAGCCATGAGCCGGGGTTCTGGCTCAGCTGTGCTCTGCCTGTGGGAGCACATTGACCACCAGGGGGCAGCTCCTGCATTGAGCATCTGCCCTCTGGTGGTCAGTGAGTGCCTCACAGCAATCAGTTGTTCAACCTTTTGGTTGATTTGCATATTAGCCTTTTATTACATAGGATTCATCTCATAGGACTGTTGTAAGGAAAAACGAGATAATACATGTAGAATGCTTAGAACAGGATTTGATGTATGTAAGCTCTCAGTAGGTGCTGACTCTTATGCATATCATTTTTCCTTTTGCTCTGTCAGCATTTTTTTTTTTTTTTGTCAGGCCCTCCTTCCCATCCTTGCCTACCCACTCTTGGACTGACAACTCACCTGAGCCAATGGTTTTCCTGCCAGAATGAGCTGGTTTTCTGCCATTTACAGCCATAGAGCGCTGACCCACAGGAGGCCAAGTGAGTCTCTGCAGCTGGACCTGGACCTGGCTCACTGACTGGCCCCTCAACATGTTCTATTCCTTATTCTGGGCCTTGTTCTTGTCATCACCTCTGTCTGGAATGGACATTGAAAATTCTTGTTCTGCCCAAATGGCGAAAGTCCTTCAGTGCACCTGTAAGCTCACAAACCTTGATGCTTAGACCAGGGTTTCTCAGACTCAGCACTGTTACCTTCTGGGCTGTTAACGGGAGGTTAGGCTGTTCTATGAAGTGTAGGATGTTTTGCAGCATCCCTGGCTGCTACCCGCTGGATGCCAACAGCATCCCAGAGTCATGAAAATATTTCCAGGAATTGCTAAATGTGTCCTGGGGGAGGGGCAAAACCGCCCCTGGTTGAGAACTACTAGTAAAGGGAAAAAATAGACTTGGCATCAGGGAAAGATTTTTGTCTTTGCTCCACCCCTTACTTGCTGTGTGACCATGAACTTGTTTCAGAACGGCTCTGAGCCGGGATCTGTCCACCAGGCATGTGCAGATGCTGACACCAATCTCACAGGGCTCTCCAGGTGGGTTAGCTTGACCATTCCTGAGAGGAGGACTGGTGCCTACTAGGTGCTCAGTAAGGACTAGAGGCTGTAATTGGCTCACAAAAGCCAGAACTGCCCGGGTTTTCCACCTCCAGAAGGCCAGGCATGAATCCTAGGGAAATCTCACCCAGAAGCCTTGCTCTGAGGAAGAGAAAATAGCAAATATTCTAATTTCAAAGTTTAAATGTCAGAGGTTGGGGAAGATGCATGAAAATAAACATTGTGCATGGAACGGAAGAAAGGAAGGTGCGAGAGAAAGCAGCGAGTGGAGTTGGAGGCCTAGTGCTTAAAAATTGGGAGCCCTAGCCAGTTTGGCTCAGTAGATAGAGCACTGGCCTGCAGACTGAAGGGTTCCAGGTTTGATTCCAGTCAAGGGCACATGCCCAGGTTGTGGCTTGATCCCAAGTGGGGGGCATGGAGGAGGCAGCCAATCAATGATTCTCTATCATCATTGTCTCCCTCTCCCATCCTCTCTAAAAATACCCCATATCTATATATCCTATATAATAAAAGGGTAATATGCAAATTGCCCAAATGACTGGTCGCTATGATGTGCCCTGACCACCAGAGGGCATATGCTCAACGCAGGAGCTGTCCCCTGGTGGTCAGTGTGCTTCCACAGAGGGAGCACTGTTCAGCCAGAAGCCCTGAGCTGGGCTCACGACTGGTGAGCACAGTGGAAGTGGCAGGACCTTCTCCCACTTCTACAGCAGTGCTGAGATGTCCCACTGATTGATGGCTTAGGGAGTGGGCGTACACTAGCAGTCGGACACCCCCCAAAGGACTTCTGGACTGTGAGAGGGTGCAGGCTGGGCTGAGAGACCCTCACCCCCCAGTGCATGAATTTTGTACACCAGGCCTCTAATACAATGGTACCTCGAGATACGAGTGCCCTAACATACGAGATTTTTGAGATATGAACCGTCCAGCGAGCGATTTTTGCTTTGAAATACGAGCAACATTTGAGATAGGAGTAATCGCGTGCACACGACCCACCAGTTTACCTCAACTCGAGTGTCTCATAGTTTCCCGTGCCTCAAGGTTACGGAACGAATTAAACTCGTATCTTGAGGTACCACTGTATATGTATTTAAAAATTGGGATAATGCACATAAAAATCTGATTTCCTTTTCTCCTGAAAAAAAAAAAAAAAGGGAGGTATGACCAATCTGGACATGGCTTAGACAGGCATAGCCTCTGCCATTCCTGGCATCCCCTCAGTGGTGAGGCTCAGCAATGAGTGTGTTTGCCCTGTTGTGTTCCTATCGCCTGGACACATCAACCTCTAACCTACAGAGGGTTCTAGGTGGTGACCCCAAGATGGAGGATCAGCCTGAATATTCTATGATGTTCTCAACTCAAAGTCACCTCCTCCGAGAGGCCTTCCTTGACCACCTGTTACAAAAAGGTGCCCACCCACTTCCTTCCTGCATCATCCCATGGCTTCGCCAGAAAAACGTTTGCAGTGGCCCTGGGCCAGGCTTCACAGTGGCCAGTGGAGGACAGCCTCACACATGTCAGAGAGATTCAGTTCCAGGGAAAGGCTGGATAGTGGCACCAAACACAGGGTGCTAGTGCCTGCCTCTCTACAAGCTGGCCTTGCCCCAATTCTGACCGTGATACGTAGTCCTTCGCTTGTCCTTTAAACACGACCTAGGGCAGGTCCAGCACACAGTGAGTAGGTCCTTTATCATCACTTCATAACTCTGGCAGCTGAGGAAGAGGGGTCAGGAGGTCTGGTTCTGGCTCTCTTCTGATGGTCTGCCTGTCTCTGTGTCTGTCTGTGACTCCCCTTCCCCCATAGCTCTCCATTAGAGTAGATCTGGCACAGTGTTAACTGTTTCTACACGTGACCTCATTTAATCCTCCCCACAACCCTCAGGCACACTCTCAGATTAGCCCATCTCCCAGGGAGGAATTGAGGCTTCCAGAAGCTCAGAGATGCTTGCCAGATGACGTGGCAGGAGGTGTCGGCGATGGGGTTGAACCCAGATCTACTGACTCCCAAGACTTTGTGAACACAATAATGCATGGTCCCCCATGTGACCGGGGGCAAGATAAAAGACTGTGAGGGTAAAAGGGGAAGAGAAGAGGGGTGGAGAGGTGAGCGGAGGAGAGAAAAATGTCTCCAAATTGTGGTGAGACCTTGAGAAAACCATTTCTCTTTGAGCCTAGTTTCACCTTTGAAAAATGGGGGGCAGGGCAGGTAGGTGGACCAGATGGCTCCAAGCCCCACTCTATGCCTCTCCCAGCCCAGAAACCACACCTCTCGACTGTCAACCTGTGACTCAAGAGATTGTCTGTCTCCCGGTCCAGCATCAGAGAAGGGGCAGCATCAGCAGAGGGAATTACCACAAGCTTCTCCCTCGAGGCACTGTGACGTAGGAGTGGGGATTGATGCGGGAGCAGAGGGCCTGCCCCACCTGGGAAGGTGGGTCCGCTGAGCAGAGTGTGGGCCAGGGACACATCTTCAAAACTCCAGGGAAGTTCATGCTATGAACCTCTGAGTCCCCCTTGTGGTCCCTGGGCCCATCCATGGCAGCACCCCTGCTTCCCAGAGTCACCCAGCCTGAAACCTGGCACCCAGGCCCTTCACCACCTCTGCTCCCTTCTCTGGATTCCCAGTGTCCTGTGTACGTGGGAGTAGAAAGCCCTTCTGGCTCCCAGCCAGGCCCCCAACCCTCTGCAGCTGAGATGGGCACTCATCCCTTCTTGGGATCTGGGCCCAGGTGGAGTGGAGGCCCCACCCTGGCTTCTGCCCTCAGAGGTCTCAGATTGACATCTGGATGCTGGGGGCCAGTGGGAGCCAGCTGTCCATTACAGAGAGGCTCCTCTCACACCTGGGCAGACAGGGGCTTCAGGGAGGACTGATTGCCCCGGCATTGTCCATCCAGGGTTCAGTTGCCACCTGATGGTGCTTGAAGGATGCTTACCAGCTGGAACTCTGTAGCAGTGGCCAGGAGGGCCAGGGGAGCAGAGAGAAGACCCCTCATTATTGAACCTCGGATACATGACAGACTCCAGACAAGGATTTTGCCTGAGATACAGTATTCCATTGAATTGTTTCCTTAGGGCAGTTCTCCGTGGGAAAGCCATTGCCCTTCTCTGAACCTCAGTTTCTCCATCTGTAAAATGGAGTGGTCCACGACACCTTCCTCCCTGAGGTGGTGAGGACAGAGAGGATGTGTGTTGGGCCGGGCCGGCAGGACATCTCCAGAGCCACTGTGAGTCTCACGCCACTGCTCTCTCTTCCCCTGACATTTGCTGACATTTGCTGACATTTGCTGCTTTTCCTGGAATGAAGCCGAGCCATCGCTGGTCTAAGCTGTGCAGCAGCATCTTATCGCTTTGTCTCCATCACACACTGGGGGCTGAGATCAAGGTCCTGATCATATGAAATGCAAAAGCTCTGCCCCTCCAGCTGGTGAAAGCTCACCGGAAGCTCCCTGGCTCCTAAAGCAAAGACTCAACCTTGAGCCTGGCTTTCAAGGCTCCTGCCCCACCCTCTTCGGGTGTAGCCTCAGGTGAGGAAGCCAAGGCTCAAAGACACCAAATGAGGCCAAAGTAGCCATCCCGGAGAAGGCAGAACAGATTCAAATCCAGGCCTGTCGGGATCTGTCCCAGAACCGCCTCCAGTCCAATTGGTAGGTACCCACCTGGTCTTGTCGTAATTGGTGAAGACGCTTCTTCCCTGAGTCCAGGCTTCATGGCCACATGCTGCTCATGGAGGTAAAATCTTGGCCAGCCCAGGTGCCCATGGACCCTCGGAGCCCTTTGCCTCTTGCCCTGGGGCTCCTCAGAGGCTCTGGTTCACCCCAATTTACTTTCCCCCAACGTCTCCACATCCATTCACGAAGAAAGGAGCTGTGAGGGGTGTGGGTGGCTCTGATCTGTGGCGCTGTGTTGGACAAGGACCCAAGAGCCTTTGAGGGGATGATGACTCAGAACCACCTTGGTTTGGGTCCATCCCGAGGGCTCTGGGGACCTTCCCCGGGTTCCTCATTAAAGAGCTAATGGGCCGAGACCGGTTTGGCTCAGTGGATAGAGCATCGGCCTGCGGACTGAGAGGTCCCGGGTTCAATTCCGGTCAGGGGCATGTACCTTGCTTACGGGTACATCCCCAGTGTGGGGGTGTGCAGGAGGTGGCTGATCGATGTCTCTCTCTCATCGATGTTTCTGACTTTCTATCCCTCTCCATTCTTCTCTGTGAAAAATCAATAATAAAATATTAAAAAAAAAAAGAGCTAATGGGTTGGTTTTGGAGGAGCACAGCTGGAGTGTCTCCCCTGCCCTGCGTAGGGTCTAGATGTGGGGACAAAGGTCAGCTAAGAGGCCTCTACCAATGTCCAGTGAAAGGTGAACATGGATGCTTAGCATGGTGGTGCCAGGCAGGCTGAATAGCTATCTCAGACGGTAGATAAAGAAACGTTGAATTTGCCCTGACCAGTTTGGCTCAGCAGATAGAGCGTCGGCCTGCAGACTGAAGGGTCCTCTCCAGGGTATGTACCCTGGTTGTGGGCACATCCCCAATAGGGGGTGTGCAGGAGGCAGCTGATCAATGTTTCTCTCTCATTGATGTTTCTAACTCTCTATCCCTCTCTCTTCCTCTCTGTAAAATATCAATAAAATATATTAAAAAAAAGAATCATTGAACTTATTTAAGGGGAGGAACTACCAACAGGGAAGTGTCGCATGGAGCCAAGGGAACCAGGGTGTGCAGGATAGTTTCAGTTTCCAACTTGATGTGACTCCTGGTGGCCAGCAAGGGGTTCCTGGCCTTTTCCTCCTGTGACAGGAAGCTTACAAATGACCCTCAAGGATTGTGTTGCCCTGAAGTCCTAACATTCAGGTGTGGATGAGAGCAGGGCAGCTGGGGGAGCTGGCAGGACGTCAGTGGACATGAGTGGCCCCAGGAGCCACTGAGAGGACATGGGGCCAGTGAGGGGCTGGCATTGTTTACAGCCACAGGGCACAGGTACTGCGGGAAAGCTGGCGACGCTGGTGGACTGCTCTGTAGGCCAAGGGCAGAAAAGACAGACACCTTCCTGGAGAGGGGTCTGCCTCAGGCCAGGCTATAGAATGTGGTTCTTGACTTCATGTAAGAAAGATGACACAACATGAGTCCAGGTGATTTTTTTTTTTAAATCCTCACCTGAGGATATGCTTAGAGGAAAGAAGAAGAAGAAGAAGGAGGAGGAGGAGGAGGAGGAGGAGGAGGAGGAGAAGGAAGGAGAAGAAGAAGAAGAAGAAGAAGAAGGAGGAGGAGGAGGAGGAGGAGGAGGAAGAGGAGGAGGAGAAGAAGAAGAAGAAGAAGAAGAAGAAGAAGAAGAAGAAGAAGAAGAAGAAGAAGGGAGAGAAAGAGAGAGAGAGAGACATTGATTGGTTGCCTTCTGTATGCTTCCTGACTGGGGATCAAACCTGCAACCTGGGCATCTGCCCTGACCAGGAATCAAACTGGCAACCTTTTGGTGCTTGGGATGACGCTCAACCAACTGAACCACTCCGGCCGGGCAAGTCCAGGTGATTTGGAGAGCATGTTTATTAAGGCTGGGACAGTGACACAAAGGTAAGACCGGGAGTAGAAGCAGCAGCAGGAGAGAGCCTTCAAGGCTCGGCTTTGCTCCCTAGAAATGCTATTGGAAAGAAGCGAGCCAGGGCCGCCTGGTGTTAGCTTGGGAAGTGAAGGTCACAGGGACAGAAGTGAGCCAAGACAGGGCTGCTGTGAGCTCACCAGGAAGTTAGAGAAAAGGATGCCTTGGAGATAGGATCAGGGGTTAGCTGGGAAGAGCCGCTGCTGCTGGCTGCTCCCCTGGTTGTCTCGTGGGTACCCTGAGAGTTTAGGATGAAGTAAAAAGTTCATGCCTGAGAAGGAACAAGGGTGTGCTCTAGAGTGAGCCCGCTCTGAGTTTTTATCCTGAGAGCTTTTGACCTCTCCCTAATCCCCTCCCTCTCAGTGAGAATTGTAGGAGAGGGTTTCAGCAGAACATTCATCAGCTTTCCAGGTGTGTTTTTAATATGCCGATGATTCAAAATGAGGTACAGGGGATCTGGGGATTATTCTTTGGTCTCTTTTCCTGTTTGACTTTTATATTGGGTCTGGCTCTCATTGGGCTTTTGTTATATGTTCCCCTGACTTCATCTGTCTTTGGGGCTAGCTGGCACAAATGGCATTCATCGGGTCTCTGTTCTCTGTCCCCCAGACCGGGGTGATTTAAACTAAGTGTGTTCTGCTTGGGGAGGGGAGATATAGACCATTTGCTCTCCAGTGTCCTTGGTTAGGGAAGATGAGGTCTGGCTGTTCAAATTGTTTGGCCTTGTTCAATTTTCTTGTCTCAGGTTCCCCATCCCACTCGCCCAGGAATTTTCCCAGATTTTTCTCTGCCACACCTGACGGGGCACTTTGCCAGAGATGAGTCAGTCACATGATGCGGGGAGCACTTTGCCAGCCTGGGGCCCAGCAGGCGCAGCGGCGGTGATGTGAATGGAGGTGAGACAGAGACAGGGGCCATCCTGACAGCTCAGCCAGTGCGTGCTCTTTTCACTCCATCCTGCCGGCGAGACAAGGAATGGTCAGGAACTTGCCCACGGTCACCCAGCAAGTTAGTGGCAACGCTAGGGCTTCCACCCAAGCAACAGCTCCCGAGTGTATGCTCTGAACCATTATTCTAGGACTGTGGTCGGCAAACTGCGGCTCCTGAGCCACATGCGGTTCTTTGGCCCCTTGAGTGTAGCTCTTGAACAAAATACCACGTCACGGGCGAATCTATTTTGAAGAAGTGGCGTCAGAAGAAGTTTAAAAGGTTGGCTCTCAAAAGGAATTTCAGTCATTGTACTGTTGATATTTGGCACTGTGGCCTAATGAGTTTGCCGACCACTGCCCTATACTACCGTCTTTGAACAACTAACACACACCCTTTAGAGCAGTGGTTCTCAACCTTTTTTAATGCCGTGACCTTTTAATACAGTTCCTCATGTTGTGGTGACCCCCAATCATAAAATTATTTTCGTTGCTACATCATAACTGTAATTTTGCTGCTGTTAATGAATCCTAATGTAAATATCTGTTTTCTGATGGTCTTAGGCTCTACAGCAGCAGTTCTCAACTTGTGGGACGCGACCCACAGGTTGAAAACTGCTAGCAAGGTCACCTAAGACCATCAGAAAACAGATATTTACATTATGATTCATTAACAGTAGCAAAAATTAGTTATGAAGTAGCAACGAAAATAATTTTATGGTTGGGGGTCACCACAACATGAGGAACTGTATTAAAAGGTCACAGCATTAAAAAAGGTTGAGAACCGCTGCTTTAGAGGGGTCAGGAAATAAAACGGTCAGGAAATAAAGAGAGACAGGTGGGAATTTACATTGCTCTGTAATGAAGCCCAGGCACCATCCACAACTGGTCCAGGTTGTGTTTGAAAAGCAAAGCCTTGGGCTGGCAGGCGGGTGGGTGGTGGGTGGGGTGGGTGAGCATGGTGCCATGACATTGTGACATTCTGGTGGGCGAGTGCCCTGCCATGCATTGTGACACGGGGTTGAGGGCCATGTCACTGCATTGTGACACTCTGGTATATAAGGCCCTCGTGGGGATCCGCCCGCTACTTCCCCTGCAGTCCTAGGGGGCTCTCTCAGCTTCCAGAGCTCCAATCGATCGATCGATCACCGAGAGCGTGGACATGGCAGGAAGAGGAATGCTGATCGCGCTGCAACTGGGACTGCTCCTTCTGGCCCTGCTCCTACCCCAGCAGGTTTATTCAGCTCCTGCCGAAACCACCGTCCCTATGGCCCCACAGGTGGCCGCGACTACCCCCAGGGCTACCACGGCCAAGACCACCGCCAGCGGCAGCATCAGCATCCACCAGTCCACGGTCAGTGTCCTCGTGGTTTCTCTCTCTTCTCTTCTTCTCTGTCTCCACTTTTGAGACAGTCGGGCCGAGAAACGTTTTCATTTTCCTAGCTCATCTGCTAAAACTCAATCGACATGGCTCTGGATGGTCAGGGAAATACGACGTCTACTAACTCTACTCCATATTTTATTGATACAACGTTGAGAACATCGAATGGGAAGGCTTTGAAGAGCATCTGAAGAATAACGCGTGGTCTTAAATCTGCCAGCATCCGGGATACAAGGCTGCAAGAAAAGCTAACGGCCGAAATTATCACACAAATCGGGATTTAACGAACATGGACTCTTAAAACTCTACCTTGGAAATAAGAATCAATTTCACCTTAATTTAGAGAAGAAAGATGGGCTGTGGAATGGAAATGTTTCATTTGATTCACCAAATCTGTAAGGCCATTAAAACAATTTGGCAATACCATAAGGTTTTCTGTGATTGTCCGTGTATGTGGGAAGGGCCTCTGGGGCTTCCTGTAACCAGTGCTAACTTAATGCAGACGTGTGCTAACGTGTTTACGTGTTAAGCTTTAGCTGGGTTGTTGGGAACTGACTCTCCCTCTGAGGCTTTGGACTTCACTTTGCCATTGATCCTTGCCAGTGCAATGATGGAGTGAAAACAACCCCAGGTCCAAGCTAAGTGAGTCCATCTCGCTTACACCCTTATTAAAGCAAATGGTAGGCACTTCCCACACATTCACAACTAACAGTTGGGCCAGATTTGTTTAGCTGCCACACTTAACCTGGTTCCAAAGAATGGATTTGCGTTAACTTCACAACTAATCACAAAATGCTGCTTTTTAACATTTTGTTTTGTTCATTTTAAAGCAAGAGGCCTGGTGCACAAATTCATGCATGGGTGGAGTCTGGCTGGCCCAGGCTAGTGGGGCCTGGCAGGCAGGGGAGAGGGGCTTAGGTGGTGGGCCAGCCAGCCCTGCCCCTGATGGGGAGGAAAAGGGTTGGGGCTGACCTGGGGGAGGGGCCAAGGGCAGTTGGCTGACAGGCCCCAACTCCTGGTCAAACTCCAGGTTGAACTCCTGGTCAAATTCCCAGTCGAGGGGACAATTTGCATATTAGCCTTTATTATATAGGATATGTTTTTATTAATTTTAGAGATTCTTGGTCAGGGCACATTCCTGGGTTTCAAGCTTGATCTCCCGTAGGGGGAGTGTGGGAGGCAGCTGATGGATATTTCTCTCAAAATGCTGCTCTTTAAGGAACAGATAGATGGGGCCCTGCTTTCTCAGTGCCAGGTGAAAAAGACTTGTCCCCCAGGGAAGTAAGTGGTGGTGGTTTTCATTTCTCAAGGGAAATGACACTCCAAATACCATCTCTATTTACAAGGTAGGATCTGCTGATCGAAGGCCTGGTGTCCGGAAAAGCCATGGAGCAGCCACTGGGCAGTCATGGTGGGCTCCCCAGGTCCCAGCTACAGGGCAGCCAAGCAGCCTAGAGTTCCCCCAACCACCAAAACAAAATTGTGGTGGTACCCCCCCCTACCCTCGCCCCCCGCTTTTCACAATTCATGAGGCTGTAACCTCAAATGCTACTCACAAACCTCCTTTGTCCACATCATCAAATCCACCAGGCCTTGTGTAGGGGCTTTGCTAAGTTCCAGGCCTTGGGCCACATTTTCACCCTTCTCATTTCTTCGCAAAGGAACGCACGCTGGAATTCTGAGCACTGGGTGCAGGGCCATGGAGATCGCAGGGCAGAGGAGTTAAGACCAATAGGCTTAGAGCTATGCACACCTGGGTTCAAATTCTGGCTCCACGTCTCAGGAGTGACCCTGGGAAGGCACCTTGTCTGCTGACACAGAAGCATAGAACAAACTGTGGTATCTCAGAGGGAAGTCGGGGAGGGTAAGGGGGAAGAGATCAACCCAAGAACTTGTGTGCATATATGCATAACCCAGGGACACAGACTATAGGGTGGTGGAGGCCTGGGGTGGGGTGGCCTAGAAGGGGCCAATGCGGGGGTGGGGCGGGGGGGAAGAGGACCTAGCATGATACTTGCAACAATAAAGATTTAATTTAAGCAACAACAAAAAACAAAAATGCCAGATGGGGGTTATTGTTACAGCAACAGGACAGCATGTTGATGGCTTTTCTTGGTGTTGCTCGCAGTCTTGAGACAGCAGCTGCCCCGTGGGGACATCACTCCTCATGTAGAAGTCCCACATCTTGCCTTTCACGTTTTATTTTTTTAAGAAGGCTGTTGGTCAGATGTCCTGGTCTCATTCTCTCCCCATGGAAGTTTCGGGGAGATTGTAACAGCATAGGTTTTGCTGTGGAAGCTATAGGCAGCTGAGCAGCAGGACAGACCTAGCTCTGCCTAGGTGAGCCCGGGTTCAAATCCTAGAACCAATCATTGTCCCACCAGCTTCTGAGCCCCTTCTCTGTGCCAAGCTGGTGTTAGAAGCTGCTATTGCCCCCTGTACAGATGGGGAAACTGACACAGAGCAAGGAGCGGACCCACCCATGGACACACGGCCGTTAAATGGGGGAGCTGGTATCAGGCTCTGGCAGGGTGACCCAGAAGTCTGAGCTGCTCTGACCACAGGCTTTGGCTGAACCACTTAATGCTCTGAACCTCAGTTTCCTTGCCCATAAAATGGGTTCACTCTGCAGCAGATATTTGTGGAGCAGGCACAGAGCCGGGCTCTGGGACTGATAATTCTCGCTCCACATGTTAAAGATATTTCTGATTGTGGACCAGCTCTCTGTTCTGAGGGTCCTTGGCCCTTACGGAGCGGGTGAGTCCGGAGCACTCTCCCAGTGTTCGTGGCTAAACCTGTGACAGGGGAGGCCCCACGTGGCTAAGGTCGTGGCCCAGAAGGTCCCAGGACCCCAGAGAATGAAAACACTGACCCTGGGCCCACATGGCAGAGCTGTGCTTCCAGTGAGCCCCCTCCAGGTGTCACAGTCAGTGTGTCATTGAATCTACTCTGTCCCAGAGGCTGCTGGGCTCTGAAGGGACACTGGCTGTCTCTTAGGGCCGTATAACCTGTAGCATGGACTCAAGGGCTATAAACTGTAGCATGGACTCAGGCGGTATAACATGTAGCATGGACTCAGGTGGTATAATCTATAGCATAGACTCAGGCGGTATAACCTGTAGCGTGGACTCAAGGGCTATAACCTGTAGCATGGACTCAGGCGGTATAATCTGTAGCATGGACTCAGGTGGTATAACCTGTAGCATGGACTCAGGCGGTATAACCTGTAGCGTGGACTCAGGTGGTATAATCTATAGCGTGGACTCAGGTGGTATAATCTGTAGCGTGAACTCAGGTGGTATAACCTGTAGCATGGACTCAGG
>PVJN01004575.1:32085-89177 GCA_004026805.1 Lasiurus borealis | reverse complement strand
CCAACCAGGAAAGCATAACTGCCACATCTGCAATGAGCAGCTAGCACCTGGTTAACTAGTTAACCAATCCGCTTAGACCGCATACCTCCTCGACCCCTTCTTCCTTCCCCTTCCCCTCTCTGAGCGTATATAAGAAGAGCCACCAAGAATAAAAATTTTGAGGCTTGATCAGAACACCATTTGTCTTGCCTCCATTCTTCGTGTCCCTGTCTGTTTCTCATTCTCTTAGGTGCGTCGCCCCGCCGTTCCTGTTGACTTGCCCTGCAGGCTGGGGCAGTGGACATAACTCCAGAAAGACAAGGACAGTTTTGCTTTATATGGGAATGTACAAATGGACTTCAATCACCTCTCTAAAATAGCCCTACCATTTGTCATGTTTAGTAGCAGAAGATTTAGCTGTCAGAAGTGGTCACAGTACCAATGTTATACTTCATTATGGGAAAAGAAAAATACTCACCAGGTTTTGGTCTCTATTAAGAGACAGTTGGCTGTGTGTATACTATCTTGCAGGCCTGTGTGACCACACCCATGTCAGGGGTGGCATAAACCGCAACTTAGGAAAATGGAGGAGGCCTGTTTAAAACAGACAGAAGTAGTGAAGTGATGAGTATTAGTTCTATATTACAGGAATTACAGACCCTGTGAGGTCCTGTGCCATGTGAGACCCTGTGAAGGGAAGAAAGCTCCCTTAGTCCATTCTGAGAGAGCGTGTCACCCCTCCCAGAGATGTAAGTTGTTTAAGGACAAGCCAAGTAGGAGGAACCCCACTACAGGGACAGCTGTGATTATTTATTTGAATATAGACACATTGTAAATTTTTTCTTGCCATTAGAAGATAGTTATTGGTTTGTTATAATACATTTAGAAAACTATTATTCTGAAGAGTCCATGAAAAGGATTGGCAAGGAAAATCTAAAGATCCTAAAGTAGATCAGTCTATTTTTCTCCTTTTACAATCTCTCTGAAATTTTGCAATTATTAATAAATAAATTATGGAAATGCATTTCTTTGCATAAATTCAATAAGACTGGTTTACAATAGTGGTATAATTGACCAAGAACTTTGACTGAGTATGTTTTAAAGAGCCCTGCCTGAACTCTGTAGACTTGAAGCTAATAAGAATGCTATGGAGAAAGCCTGGTATCCTGCTTGGTAGCCTTGAAAATAGATAGTGCTGGAGTGTCAGACCCGTACCCTGTCATTGCTGGCAGTTGGTCAGAATAGAGGAGGGCAATAAGGGTGGCTCTGCAATCCTGCAGAATCCCCACACACTCTGGGCTACGATGAGTAGTAGGGTTATTGAGATGAGCCTTAAAGCCTAGGGCATGGGCCCAGGTGGAGTGGCTGCAGGTGAGGGATTCACCTAACTAAGCAGATACTGCAGGTAGGCCTGATGGCAGCTGAATGGCTTAGCTTCCTGGCCCTATGGGGCACACTAAGATTCAATCATGAAATTTTGGCAAAGATAGTAAGTCACCATTCTTGATGTGATTATACAAACAATCAGGCCAAATAAAATATAATAAATTGGTCTTGATCTGGCTCTTTTGATAAACATAGAGGTAATTTTAAAGAGAAAAAAATATTTCAATAGAAGTTATTAAAACTGAAATGTTTTCTTTCCCTTTCACCAAACCATTTGCTGTAACTTTTGCTATTCTAATTGCTCAATAATACTAAATTTTATAAGACAGTTTGTCTCCACCAGGTCACAAGCTCACCTCCTTCTGTGCTCAGGCCTCATTATTTCTCTAACAGATAGCAAGGATCTCTTGGCTCTGAAATAAAACTCTGTCCTCCTTCAGTATGGAAGTAGCCAGAGGACTCCACCAATGTCCATTTTCCCTGAAAGAATTCAGAGTCAGAATCCTTGAGATAATATATAGTAGGCAGTTAGACAGATAAGAGCATAGCAAGGACTATGGGCCAACTAGTGCTACCAGATGTAACTAAGTCTTTCCACTTCTACGTATATAAGACAAGGGGGCCCCCCAAAAGAAAGAGGGAAGTAGGCTGCAGATGAGGCACTCTGGGAGGCTTTCCTAAAACCAGTGGAGCCTCTATATATTTTAGTGACTCTTCAAGAACATAACCTACTCATCTCACCAGCTTACGTGGAAACCCAATCTAAGAAAGCTAAAATTCATAAATAATCTTTACTCAAGTTTTTTTTTACAGGCTTTACAGTCTACCCAGAAAGCAGCCCAGAAGCTTGTTCGAGATGCTCTGCCTGTACTAACTTCTGATCTAGTTCATCCCTTCTGCCTTGGTGACACTGTTTGGATAAAGAAATTTGCTACCCAAGGACTGACTTCTACCTAGGGGGACCGCGTATTGTTATCTTGACCACCCACATGGCAGTCATGGTCGACAGGATCCTGATGTGTCTTCATCACACCCAGCTTAAGACAGCCAAAGCAAAATAGAGATTTCAGAACTCTTTGGACCCTCTAAAGATTATCCCTGGCTCTCATTCTGGGCACTTATAAATAGGCCCACTGATTTTATTCGGCAGAGAAAAAAATATAACCACAGGTCAATATAACTCCCTCACCAACAATGATCCAAAAGAATCAATTATTTGACTCATGTACATAAAACCAGTGGTGAATGAAGCGACTGTCATATAAAAATTGCTGTTTGAAATTTTAACCTTACTATTTTGGCTTCTGTAAATGCTTGCTTGCTTAAATAATAAGGAAAATAAGACTACTCCAGAGAGGCCATAAACATTCCCCAGATGAAGTTATCAGTGCTAGTGCTAGGCCGAGCCTTTGGTTGAGGACTCAAAGTCCCAGCACATAGGACTATTTAAGAATTTTCAAAGGGGACCAGAAACACCCCAAATTGGGGAGACAAAGAAGGTGAAACCATATGAACAGGGAAAGTTCCTCCATGTTGGGGCCCAGAATTTGAAATACAGTTTTCTCTTGGCCTGTGTATAATAATAATAAAGTGTAATTCCATCTCTCTAAGCATTGCTTGGTTCTTCTCCATTTTTATGTAAAAACAAAACAAAACAAGATCACCAATTTACACCATATACAAAAGTAAACTCAAAATAGATGGATTCAAACATAATATGGGAAACCATAAAAATTCTAGAAGAATCAATGGGCAGCAAAGTAGCAGACCTATGTCATAGAAATATGTTTACTTATAATTTTTTTTATTGCTGTTGACAAACAACACTAAATTACTTTCAGGTGTACAACATAGTGATTTAAGCATCTATATAAGCTACAAAGGAAAATATTCATAATTCTATCATTTTAGGATTGTTATCAACTAGTTTGAAATTATCATTGTTTATTTTTATTATTCTTTCATACATCCTGAACTTCTAGGCCAAGGCATTCACAACCAAATCTATTCTCAGCTCACAGTTTTTCTTATCTCAGTGAAAGAAAAGAAGCCCATTCCTGATGCATCCAAAGCCTACCTCAAAGCATGATTTATGTGGTATGAAGTCAAGAATTCCGTATTAGTTATATTACCTTTGAGATGTCTATTAGGAATCCATGTGGATGTCAAGGAGACAGAACCATTGATATACAGATAATATTAAGATACATGAGAATAGATGAAATCATAAAGAGGGAGTACATATAAGAAAGGAAAGCTGTTCAGGGCCTAATACCTGGGAAACTCCTGAGTTTAGAGGTTCAATATGTATGAAAAAAGAATAAAAATAAACAATGATAATTTCAAATTGTTTGATAACAATCCTAAAATGGTAGAATTATGAATATTTTCCTTTGCTTTATTTTTCTTATTTTTTAAAATCAATACTAGTAAGTAATACATTTTTGTATTTTATACTCAATAAAACTTTTAGTTCAATTTCAGCCTTAACAACTATAGAACTTTTGTATTATCATTCAAAACAAGATACTGCATATTTTCATTACCCCAGAAAATATGTTCCTTGCTGATCTGTTCCCAGTGCCCCATCCACATGCAACTATTTTCTGACTTCTAACACCATATATTAGTTTTGTCTAATTAGAGTTTCATATAAATGATTTTGTTTTGTTTTGTTTCCTAACATATACAATATACATGGTTATATTAGTTTGAATGTATTAATACTTAGTACTTTTTATTGTTGGATAGTGTTCCCTTGTATTCACAAACCATGGGTAGTTTATTATTCTTCTGAAAATAAATATTTCAGTTATTTCTAGTTTTAGGCTATTACGAATAAGGCTGCTCTATATATTATTGTATGAATATTTTTGTGGATATATGTTTTCATTTTGCCTGGAGATATATAGGAGTCAGACTATTAGATACAGAGTTGACATAATCTAAGTTTATAAGCAATAGCCAAATTTTTGAAAATCAGTTATAACATTTTACAATTCACATGGAAGCATTTGTAAACAAAAAATAATTTAGTTGTTTTCCAAAAAAAAAATTGTCCTGAGAATTATATTATTTTAAATGTTCATTTTATTATTTAATAAAAGAATGGGAGAGGGTTACTCTGTTCCTTGGATTAGGTAGAAAATTACACCCTATCAGAAGAGATACAAGGCCATACACTGCACCCACATTTTAACTTCATTCTCCACTTCTCACTTTTTCTTTTTGTCCAGTTTCTTCCATTTGGAATCAAAAGTGTTAAAGAACTTGAGAATGAATACTACAGACAGACAACAGTATAATCTTCCTCATTGACTAGTGATGAGGAGCACAATAAGAATGTTCTCTTGTTGAAATTGCAGACATTGCAGCAGCTGATAGGAATTAAGCAGAGCAGCCAAGGTGGCAGCTTGACCTGGTGTCAGTCCAACAGGATAAGAATTACTTTCAGATAACCTATTTAGACACTAGCTCCTTCAAACTCCAGTACATTTCAATTTTTTAATGTTTAAATTTGGTTGTTTTAATAAGATGGTATTTTGTTTGGTATGAAACAAAATTGGCTGCCTCCTGCACACCCTCTACAGGGGATCGAGCGCACAATCCAGATATGTGCTCTGAGCAGGAATTGAACCATGATCTCCTGGTTTATAGGTCGACACTCATCCACTGAGCCACACCAGCCATGTGATATCCTATCTAATAAAAGGATAATGTACAAATTGACTGTACCTCTGCTACACTCACCAGCCACGCCCACCAGCCAATCAGAGTGAATATGCAAATTAACTCAATCAAGATAGCAGTTAATTTGCATATCCTGGTGCGGAGCAAAGATTGTAGATAGCAGAAGGAAGCCAAGAGTTGCAGAAGGAAGGGAAGCTGTGAGAAGCAAGTAAGTGGGGTGGTGGAGAAGGGAGGGAAGCAGATGGGGATTCTGAAAAGGGTGGGAAGCTGGTGGGGCAGGGGAGACCACAGCAGGAAGCCCTGTTGCAGTAATCTTCCTGCAATGGGCCTCTAGTCTTTTTATAAGTAACAAAATTGTTGAATATTTAATAAACATGAGGCCTCGATCTCTGTTTACATTTATTTGGTTTTAGAATTGTAAGTGAAGTTCCTCAGAAGGAGTATTGGGGTCTCAGTCAAGTTGTGAGAATTGCACAAGCTGCTGGGTAAATTTGTTGTCAGTAGACATGATACAGTGTCTTGCTAAAATGGGAGAGGACATCCTGAATACTCTATTGAAGTAACTCCTGCACCATTTCTCTCTATCATGACATGTTTTATTTCCTAACATGATAAATTAAAAATTAAATTTTATTGTTGTTTTTTTTACTATATATTCATCCCATTGGACTGAAGCATTCTGAATGCAGGAACTATATATTGTGCCATTCAAAACTTATGCCCAGTATTTAGTTCAGAATCTGCCATTATATTCAATAAATATTGATACTTTTAAATTATATTAACAAATTAATAATTTCTGTAATTTACAGTATAATTTTTGGTATTTTATAGTATAATTTTCACCTACATTTCTTCTACCACTGAAAGGGAACTTTTCCTGAGAAAGTTCATACATTATTTATCCTTTATTTCATTCATCTTAAAAATAAAAATTGAGGGCAAAAAAACTGTTCCTGCCTTCTTTCTCCTACTCAGAGTCATTGTTCCTGGTTTTGATTTTTACCAGGAAAGAAAGAAAAGAACCTTGTGAATAAGGGAATGTGTTTAGCTTTGAAAAGGAGAATAAGCAGTTTATAAGAAAGAGGGATATACATTGCACCTTTTAAGCCATAACAAATAAGAGAAGTTGTCTGCCCTTAAGAAGCTTAGAGCAGAGGTTCCAGTTTAAGATAACAACTTAGAAGGCTCCTGAAATAACCTCCTCCAATGGACACACCCAATCTGCAATGACATATAGAAAATCTCCTGTGAAAAAAAATCCAAAAACTAGCTGAATGAGTTCTACATATTAGGTGAACATTAAAAAAAATACCTATATTACAATGTCTCCATAAAGAAAGCTTGGACATATGTCTGACACCCATGTTTCTAATTGCTGCAGCTCACAAGATACATCCCTAGATAACCTGGCTCTGGTGACCAGTGGAGCTAGTTTTTGAGGGTAAAGTAGGACTACGAAAACAAAGAGACAGTTATTGTTTAGTTGTCTCCCTAATGTTCTGTTCAGGGAAGTGGAAAGAGGTTCCTATCTCCTAATATTTTAATGAAATAGCTCTAATTTTATACGTTGAAAGCTTGTGCCTAAGGTGATGATTGAGAGCCTCCCTTTTGGCACACCGTCAGTTACAAGGAGCCACTAACAACAAATAGGGCTGCTTGGAAAATCACACATTAAAAAAAAGGCATTGAAAAGCTAAAACTGGCTCAGCAATAAGGTTTATTTCCTGTATAAGGCTACTCCTTCAAGTGTGGCAGAAGTAGCTGTTTTATCTAATCCACAGAAACCAACACTGAAAGATAAGGACAATGAAGAAAAAAAAAGGAATATGTTCCAAAAGAAAGATCAAGATAAAAACAGAAACAGATCTTAATGAAATGAATATAATTTACTAGATAAAGAATTCAAAATAATGGTCATAAAGATGATCACCAAGGTTAAAAGAATAGTGCATGAACAAAGTGAAAATTTCAACAGAGATTGAAAATATAAGAAAGTGGGAGTGGCCAGAAAGTGTAGTCCATGAAGAAAAAGGAAACATATGTAATACTTTAAACAATAAATAATTTAAATTTAGTAATAATAATTACTATGAAGCTGTGCAATTAGAGAAAAATTCACAAATTACAAAATTTCAAGTGAGTTTGTTATATTTTATTTAATTCATCAAAGGAAAAATTTAATAAAGACTAGGATCTGACATATAAAAAATAAAATATAAGAAAATGCAAAAAAGAACTTACAGAGCTGCAGAATACAAAGACTGATTTGAAGATTCAACAGCAGAGTAGATGAAGTGGGAGAAAGGGTCAGTAAAGTCCATGAAAGAATAGTGGGATTCATCTAACCAGAGAAGAAGAAACAATTACAGTGACAGTAGATTAAGGGACTTGTGGGGCTATCCTCAAGTGGCCAATGTTCATATTATAAAAGTTCCACAAAGAGAAGACAAAACAAAAGGGGACTAAATCTCATTTAAAGAACCAACAGCTAAAAGCTCTCCTAACCTGAGCAAATATACAGACATCCAGATTTAGGAAGCCAAAGGACTTCCAAATAAGATGAACTATAAGAGGCCCACACTGAGATATTAGAATTAATTGTCAAAATTAAGTACAAAATGTACCTTAAAAACAGCAAGTTAAGAAAAAAAAAAAAACACAAAAAACTTCATATGCCAGGAAACCCTTATAAGACTATCATCAAAATGTTTAGCAGAAATTTTGAAAACCAGGGGTAGCATGATATATTCAAAGTACAAAAGAAAAATTGAAACTTCCAACTGAGAATATTATACTCAGTAAAATTGTTCTTCAAGCAAACACTGAAGAAGTCCATCACCACCAGATGAGCTTTATAAGATATAACAAAGGGAATTATTTAAGCAGAAACAAAAGGGTGCTAATTAGTAATAGGAAAATATGTAAAAGTATAAATCAATTGGTAAATGTAAATATATAGTTAAATTCAGTATTGTCAAATATTGTAATAGTGGTATATAAATCTAGAATGAAAGTTAAAAGACAAAAGTAGTAAAACTAACTATACCTAGAATACTTTTTAATGAATAGAGAAGACAAGAGAACATAAAATGTAATGTAAAAGGATAAAGCTTTAATATGTGTTTAACATAAGTTATTATCAGCTTAAAATAGACTGTTGCAAAAATAAGATATTTTATAAACACCTTATGATAGTCACAAAGCAAAAAACTGTAATAGATACACAAAAGATAAAGAAAGGAATCTATACATACCACAACAGAAAATCATCAAATCATAAAGTCCGAGAATAAGAGATAAAAGTAAGAAACTACAGAACACCTAGAAAATAATTAACAAAAGGGCCATGGTAAATTCATATCTATCAACAATTATTTTAAATATACACAGATGAAATTATCCAATTAAAGGAGTTCAAGTGGCTGAAGAAATATAAAACCAAGACATATCTATATGTTGTCTAAAAGAGACTCACTTTAGTTTTAAAGACACACACAGATTGAAACTGAAAAAATGGAAAAAGAAACAAAAAAAGAAAAAAGACTATATCAGACTATTTAGTCTATAAATCAGACTTCAACAAAAGAAAATGAAAATCATTATGCAGTGATAAAGAGGAAATGTAGGAAAAGAATATAACATTTGTAAATATTTATGCACCCTAATTGGAATAAAAAAATATATAAAACAAATAAACCAGTAGAGAGAAATAGAGAAAAATACTATAATAGTGAGGGGTTTAATACCCTATTTTCAACAATGTACAAGTCATCCAGACAAAAAATTAATAAGGGAATATTGAACTTACCCATTATAACAGTAAGACTTGACACATATTTGTAGAATATCCCATCTCAAAACAGTATAATACACATTCTTACAAATGGACATAGCACATTCTTCAGGACAGATATATTAAAGAAAAAGTTTTACCAAATTTAAAATTGAAATCATATCAAACATCTTTTTTTTACCACAATTGTATGAAACTAGAAGGAAATTACAAGAAGAAAACTGGAAAATTCATAAATATTTGGAGATTAAATAACATGCTACAGAACAACTAAAGGCAAAAAAAAAAAATCAAGAGAACTTTATTGAAATGCCTTGAGAGAAATGAATATGAAAATCTAAGACAACGAAACTTATAGGATGCAGCAAAAGAGTTGTAAGAGAGAAGTTTATAGCCATAAAAGCTTATATTAAGAAAGGGGAACAATCTCCTTAGAGGAGACATAGACAGGACTAATAATTGTAGGAGTATTGAAGCCCATAGACAGCAGTGGGTAGACTGTCCAGACAGAAAATCAACAGGGAAACATTATACAGTGGTATCTCAAGATACGAGTGCCCTAACATACAAGATTTTTGAGATATGAGCCATCAAGTGAGCAATTTTTGCTTTGAAATACGAGCAACATTTGAGATAGGAGTAATTGCATGGATCGGCTGGATGCACATGACCCACCAATTTACCGAGACTCGAGCATCTCAGTTTCCCACTCCTCAAGGTTACAGAACAAATTAAACTTGTATCTCGAAGTACCACTGTAATTGAATCACACTTTAGAACAAATCATCCTATAAAAAAAAAAAGAATATTCTATCCAATAGCAGAAAAATACACATTCTTTTCAAGAGCATATGGAATATTTACCAAGATAGATGACCTACTAGGCTACAAAACAAATCTCAGTAAGTTTTATAAGATTGAAATGAGACCAAATGTGTTCTCTGACCATAATGGTATCAAAATAGAAATATGCAAATATGTGGTAAATAAGCTACCTACTTCAAAAACAAGCATTTGATCAAAGAAGAAATCAAAAGGAACATAGAAACAAATGAAAATGAAAACAGAACATCAAATATTGTGGAATTAATTATGAGAGAAATGTTTATAGCAACAAATGCATACTAAAAAATAAGATCTTAAATAAACATCATAATAGTACACCTCTAGGGGTTAGAAAAACATCAAGTCAAGCTCAAAGTTAGGAGAAAAAAAGGTAATAATAAGGATATTAGTGAAAATAGATGAGAAACCAGAAAATCAATAGAAAGGAGCAACTTCCTAACAAATTTGACTAACACTTAGCTGGACTAAGAAGAGATTCAGATAAATTAAATCAGAAATGAAAGAGGATTCATTACAAATGACAAAACAGAAATACATAGAATCATTACAGTTTTCTATGAACAATTATATGTCAACAAATGACATAAACTGGAATAAATAAATACATTTCTAGAAATACACTACCTATCAAGAAAAAAATATGGAGAAAAAAATGGCCGCAGAATAGACGGATGCCTCTGGAGCTTTGTCGCTGGGCAGAGGGAGAGAGAGCAGCTGAGAGTCGCACAGGGAGTGTTTGTTGGCAAGTTAAGAGTCAGTTATCCTCCAGGAGAAGGCAGGGAACTACTGGACAGGGCTCTCCTGGCCAGGCAGCCCCGCTGCCACAGGTTTTTGGCTGCCGGAGCCACCAGCGAGAACATGGAGACCCCACCATCTTGCAGAGGGAGGTGGATGTCTGCGAAGGTCTGAAAGCTGCGGCTGGATGAAACACCCACCAAACAGCTGGAGACCCAGAACACCACTCTCTAATCGGCACAGACATGCGGACACAGAAGATCCACATGGCACACAGAAAACTCAGATTTCGCCTGGGATAAGGTGAAGTCTCCTGCCCCTCAGAACGGAGACACGCACACTGTGGAAGCCAGGCTGCGGGAAAGCTGCCTCTACAGAGGTCCACGGAGGTGGGCAGGGCAAGATCCCTAAGTGTAGAGGCAAACTCTCCGAGCTATTGACAGAGGGGAGCTCGGGAAAACGACTCATGATTATCTGAGGTAGAGGGACTGCTTGGGAATTATTACAGTGTCCCGGCTGCAAAATCCCCACAGACCGGCTTTGAGAACCACAGAGTAGCAGGATCTCAGCAGAGCCTAGAGAGGTCCTGTGCTTGTCTCAGAGATCAATTTCGAAACACTGCCACCCAGTGGATGATGCACAAATTGACTCACGCATAACCACATAAGAATAAAGACATTAAAACATTAACAGTGCAACACAGGGAACTGCAATACCTTCCCTATTAAGAAACAGAAGTGCCAAGCAGAATAATAGTGGAAGTGAATGACGATTCTATTTTTTTTCTTTTTTTATTTTTTTTTTAATTTTTCATTTTTACATATTTTAATTAAAAGACTTTCTTTTTCTTTCCACCTCAATTGATTTTACCTTTTTAATTATTACATTTTTGTTTTCAACTAGTATTATTACTACTAGTATTTTACCTTTTGGGAAAAAAAAAGGGTCATTTTATTTTCTCTTTATTTTACTTTGGGATTAGAGTTTTACATTCTATTTTCATCTTTACTTTAGCATAATTTTACTCCATCTCAAGTCTACCTTTATGCCAACACTTTCCTCCTAACTTTCCCCATTTTGTTGTCTTGTTCTCTTTTCCTTTTCCAACTTTAGATTTCCCTATTCTTTCTCTTTACCTGGTTAAAATTTCACCCCACTTATATATCTAATTTCAAATCCCCTACTAAAAGTTCATACAAACCTCTCTCTTGTCTTTACTAGCCAAAAAGTTGTTTTTTCTCTATGTCCTTTTGTTGCTATTTGCCTGAACAGTGATTATATCGATTTTTTGAACTTTTTTTGTGAGATTGTTTGAGCTTATTCTACTTGTTTTATTTTGCTTTTTGCTTTCTTTGTTTTATACCTCTCTTTTCCCTTGCCTCCCTCGATACCAGTTGTTATTTGCAGTTTGTATTAATCTCTAGGTACTGGTTGCTGGCCTTTATTGGGATTAGTGACTGTTCTATTGGAGTTGTCTTGTGACATCTATATTTTGTTCCACTTTTCTCTCTTATCCGCTTTCTTTTCTCTCTGACTTTGTTTCTCTTTCTCTTTTCTTTTTCTTCTCCTTCTTTTAATTTAATTTAATTTTATTTTTTGTTCATTTATTTATTTATTTTTTCTCCATCTCCCAATTTGATTTTGGCACTTCTTTCCTTTCTTTTTCCCTCATTTTCCTCTTCTTCTTTCTCTACTTACCCCTAATTTGTCTTTAATTGGTGGTAACCTTATTGGTGATTATTAACATCATGAATACATTTCTGTGCAGTGCCTTGTGTGCTGTACCTGATCGTCTTATAGATTGTGCCTTTGAATCAATGTAAGAGAGAGAACTACATAATCAGACACCAGGGAAGAAAAACCATAGGCAGAAGAAGAAACAGCCCACATATGACAGATAGGCAGGTATCACCAGAAAATGAAGTAAATGAAATAGAAGGAGAAATAATCCCGCCAGAGAAAGAGTTCAGAGAAATGATCATAAGGTGCATGAAAAGAATGGAAGACAAAATTGACAATCTGAGTAAGAGCCAAGAGGAAATGAAAAAGAAGCATGATGAAATGCACAAAGAAAGAAAAAAAATGACATCACTGCTTTAAAAAACTCAATAGAAAGCATCAAAATTAGACTAGAAGCAGCAGATGACTGCATCAGTGAGCTAAAAGACATTGTAGGAAAAAATACCCAAGTACAGCAGCTTTTAAATAAAAAAAAAAAATTAAAAAGCAAGAGGAGAGCCTAAGGGAACTTTGGGATAACACAAAAAAAAAAAAAAAACCAACATCCACATAATTGGGGTTCCAGAAAGAGTTGAAACAGAACAAGAATTAGAGA
This sequence comes from Lasiurus borealis, assembly GCA_004026805.1. Taxonomy (NCBI): domain Eukaryota; kingdom Metazoa; phylum Chordata; class Mammalia; order Chiroptera; family Vespertilionidae; genus Lasiurus; species Lasiurus borealis. The sequence goes on along the minus strand of PVJN01004575.1, from coordinate 76,410 downwards.
ACCTTTTTGAAGAAATAATGACAGAAAATTTCCCCAATAGAGGAAAGGAAAAACCCACACAAATCCAAGAAGCTCAGAGTCCCAAGCAAAATGACCCCACAAAACCGACACCATCGCACATTATAATTAAATTGGCAAGGAGCAACGATAAAACAAAACTCTTAAAAGTGGCCAGAGAGAAACAGAAAGTTACCTACAAAGGAACCCCCATAAGATTAGCTACTGATTTCTCAACAGAAACTCATCAGGCCAGAAGAGAGATGGAATAAAATATAAAAAGTCGTGGAAAGGAAAGGTCTGAATCCAAGAATACTGTATCCTGCAAGGCTTTCAATCAAAATTTAAGGTGAAATCAGAAGCTTCACAGACAAAAATAGGACTAAGGGAATATATTACCACCAAACTAGCAATGCAATAAATGTTAAAGGGTCTGCTGTAATAAAAAGAAATAGGAAGCGAAGAAGGAACTCTGGGCTAAAAACTAAAAATTGCAACGAATAAATACCTATCAATAAAAACTTTAAATGTAAATGGATTAAATACTCCAATCAAGAGATACAGGATAATTGATTGGATAAGAAAAAAAGATCCACATATCTGCTGTCTCCAAGTAACCCACCTAAGTTAAAGAGATGCACAAAGATTGCGGGTGAAGGGATGGAAGATGGTATTTCAGGCAAATGGAAATGAAAAAAAAAAGCTGGGGTGGTAAAACTTATATCTGACAAATTAGATCTCAAAGTGAAGGGACACAACAAGAAATAAAGAAGACCACTTCATAATACTAAAGGGAACAATCAAACAGGAAGTTATAACTCTGGTAAACATATACACACCTAATACAGGAGCACCTAAATACATTAAAAAAACTCTTGGAAGGTATTAAGGGAATGATTGAAAGAAATACAATCATAGTAATAGACTTTAATACCACACTGTCACCATTGGACAAATCCTCTAAACTAAAAATCAGCAAAGAAACATCAATCCTAAATGACTTACTAGACCAAATGGAAATAATTGACATAATCACAACATTTCACCCCACAGCCACAGAATATCCATTCTTCTCCAGTGCACATGGGTCATTTTCAAAGATAGGTCATATGTTGTGTCATAAGAACAGTTTCTTCAAATTCAAAAATATAAAAATCATATAAAACATTTTCTCATACAACAGTGGCATAAAACTGGAAATCAACTATAATACAAACAATAGAAAGAAATCAAACACATGGAGACTAAACAGCATGCTACTAAACAACGACTGGGTAACCAGAGAGATCAAGGAAGAAATAAAAAACATCATGACAACAAATGACAATGACAACACAATACAAAATTTATGGGACACAGTGAAAGCAGTCTTGAGAGGGAAGTTCATAGCCCTATAAGCCTACTGCAAAAAAAAAAAAAAAAAAAAAAAAAAAAAAAAAAAAAAAAAAAAAAAAAAAAAAAAAAAAAAAAAAAAAAAAAAAAAAAAAAAAAAAAAAAAAAAAAAAAAAAAAAAAAAAAAAACGGAAACAATGGTAATAGGTAATAAACCACCTAAACCTACAACTCAAAGAGCTAGAAAGAGAGCAACAAGAAAAGCCCAGTGTGCTCAGAAGGAAGGAAATAGTGAAGATCATAGCCGAGATAAACAACTTGGAGACCAAAGAAACAATTCAAAAGATCAACAAAACCAAGAGCTGGTTCTTTGAAAGGATGAACAAGATTGATGGACCTCTAGCCAGGCTCATCAAGAAGCAAAGAGAGAAGACCCAAATAAACAAAATCAGAAATGAAAGAGGAAAAATACCTACACACACTGCAGAAATACAAAGGATTGTTAAAAAATACTATGAGCAACTCTATTCCAACAAATTGGATAGCCTGCAAGAATTGGAATTATTCCTATAATATAACCTTCTATAACTCAACAAGGAGGAATCTAAATCTCAATAGGCCAATAACAATGGAAGAAATAAAGCAGTCATCAAAAAGCTTCCAGCAAATAAAAGCCCCAGACCACATGTTTCACCAAACATTCAAGGAAGAATTAAAACATATCCTTCTCAGACTATTCAAAAACATTCAAGAAGAAGGAACACTTCCAACCACCTTCTATGAAGTCAGAATCACCCTAATAACAAAACCAGATAAAGACAACACTATGAAAGAATTTTAGGCCAATATCTCTCATGAATATAGATGCCAAAATCCTCAACAAAATTCTAGCAAATTGGATCCAGCAGTACCAAGTAGGATTCATCTCAGAAATGCAGGGATGGTACAATATCTGCAAATCATTAAACGTGATACATCGCATAAACAAACTGAAAGATAAAAATCACATAGTCATATCAATTGATGAAGAAAATCATTTGACAAAATCCAACATCCTTTCTTGATAAAAATTCTCAGCAAAGTGTGAATAGAAGGATCATACCTCAACCTCATAAAAGCCATATATGATAAAGCCACAGCTAATATCGTACTCAATGAGCAAAAGCTAAAATCCTTTCCCCTAAGAACAGGAACAAGACAGGGATGCTCACTCTGACCTCTCCTGTTCTACATAGTACTGTAAGTATCAGCCATTGCAATTAGACAAGAAGAAGCAATAAAAGGCATCCAAATGGGAAAAGAAGAAGTAAAGCTCTCCTTATTTGCAGTTGACATGATACTGTACATAAAACAACCAAAGGACTCCAGTCCAAAACTAATTGACTTAATTAATGAATTAGGCAATGTAGCAGAATACAAAATTAATGCTAAGAAGTCTGTGGCATTTCTATACACTAATAGTGAAATTACAGAAAGAGAGACTCAAAAAGCAGTCCCATTTACCATTTCACCAAAAAAATTAAGATACCTAGGAATAAACCTAACTAAAGATGTAAAAGACCTATATGCAGAAAACTACATGACACTGAAAAAAAAGATAGAGGAAGATGTTATCAGATGGAAGAGCATACCATGCTCATGGATTGGGAGAATCAACATCATCAAAATGTCCATACTATCCAAAGCGATCTATAGATTCAATGCACTACCCATTAAAATACTAACGACATATTTCACTGACCTAGAAAGAATTCTTCACAAATTTATCTGGAATAATAAAAGACCATGAATAGCTACAGAAATTCTGAGAAAGAACAATAAAGTAGGTGGGATCTCAATACCAGATTTCAAGCTATATTACAAAGCCAGTGTTCTGGTCCTGGCACAAGTACAGGCATATAGACCAATGCAATAGAATAGAGAACCCAGATATCCACCCAAACCACTATGCTCAACTAATATTTGACAAAGGAGGCATGGACATTCAATGGAGCCAAGATAGCCTCTTCAGTAAATGGTGTTGGGAAAATCGGACAGATACATGCAAAAAAATGAAACTGGACAACCAACTTACACCAAATACAAAAATAAACTCAAAATGGATACAGGACTTAAAATTTCGAAGGGAAACCATAAAAATACTACAGAAATTCACAGGCAACACAATCTCAGATATATGCCAAAAGAACTTCTTCACTGATTCTACTCCAAAGGCAATTGAAGGTAAAGAAAAAATAAACAAATGGCACTACATCAAAATAAAAGGCTTTTGCAGAGCAAAAGAAACCATCAACAAAACAACAAGAAAGCCCACTGTATGGGAGAACATATTTGCAAATGTTATCACTGATAAAGGTTTAATCTCCAAAATCTACAGACAACTATACAAGTTAATAAAAGGAAGATAAACGATCCAATAGAAAAAAAGGCAACGGACCTAAATAGAACCTTTTCAAAAGACGACAGAAGGAAGGCCAAGAGACTCATGAAAACATGTTCAAAGTCACTAATCATCAGAGAGATGCAAATCAAAAGGATAATGTGATACCACGATACCATCTTACACCAGTCTGAATGGCAATATCAACAAATCAACAAATGACAAGTGTTGGCGAGGATGTGGAGAAAAAGGAACCCTTGTGCACTGTTGGTGGGAATGCAGACTGGTGCAGCCACTGTGGAGAACAGTATGGAGTTTCCTCAAAAAACTGAAAATGGATCTCCCATTTGACCCTGTAATCCCACTCTTAGGAATTTATCCTAAGAAATCACAAACACCAATCCAAAAGGATTTATGCACCCCTTTGTTCATAGCAGCACAATTTTTAATAGCTACAATTTTGAAACAGCTTAGGTGCCCGTCAGTAGATGAGTGGATCAAAAAACTGTGGTGCATCTACACAATGGATTTCTATGCTGCCATTAAAAAGAAGGAGTTCTTACCATTTGCATCAACCTGGTTGGAAATGGAGAACTTTATGCTTAGTGAAATAAAGCTCTCAATGAAGGAGAAGCATCACATGATCTCACTCCTTTGTGGATAATAAAGAACATTGTAAACTGATGAACAAAAGGATAGATACAGAGGCAGTAATGCATCAGAATGTGAAATTATAGCAGGAAGATTAAAGTTAGGTGAGGTCGAGAAGAGATCTATCAAAGAACTTGTATGCATGCTTATAAGTATAACCAATATACATAGACACTGGGGGTTTGTGGTATGCCTGGGAGGGAGGCAGGCAATTGGGTGATATGTATAAAAAATTTTTTAAAAAGTGGCAAAAAAAACCAAAGAAGACTCCGTGCAAAATAAATACACACAAAAATAAAAAAATAAGGAAAAAGAAAATATGAACAGATCAATATGAGTAATGAAATTCATTGGATGAGTAATTTAAAAAAAAATTCCTACACAGAAAACTCTATGACCAAATGAGTTTTTTGAGAATTCTACCAAGCATTCAAAGAAGCATTTTAAGCTCTTCCAAAATATCAAGCAGGGGAGAACACTTCATAACTCAATCTATAAGGCCCAAATTATTTGATACCAAAACTATTTAAGAATACTGCAAGAAATGGATATAATAGACCAACATATAAGATGAATATAGATGAAAATTTTCAATATAACATTAGCAAATCAAGTTTATGAACATAGTATAAAATTACATACCATGATCAAGTGGAACTTACCCTTTGCATGCAAAAACATATACAATCAATAAATGTAATATATCACACCAATAAAATTAAAGTCACATGATTAAACAGATGAATTTTTAATAAAATATGACACCTTTTATGATAAAAACTCTAAAGACCGCAATGTAATAAAGACCATATATCACAAAGCCACAGAAAACATTATATTCTATCGATCAACATTGAAAATATTTCCTCTAAGATTAAGAAACAAACAAGGAGGCCTATTCTTACCACTTATACTAAATTAGTATAATTACATATAAATGAAAAAGTAACACTGTAATTATTTGCTGTTGATATAATTCTCTATATAAAAAATACTTAGAAGTTGGTCAAAATACTGTTGGAATTAGCAATTTCTGCAAAGTGGCAGGATACAAAATGAACATGCAGAGTCAAGTGGATTCCCTTACACTAATGACCAAACATCTGAAAAGAAAATCAAGGAAACCATTCCTTTTATAATGCCATAAAAAATAATAAATTAAAAAATAAGTGAAGGATTTATATAATTAATATTACAAAACTTTGCTGAAATAAAAAAAAGACACAGATGTAAAGATATCTTACGTTCATGGATATCAAGAATTAGTGTGGCTTTCCTAACTGGTTTGGCTCAGTGGATAGAGCTTCAGCCTGCAGACTGAAAGGTTCCAGGTTCGATTCCTATGAAGGGCATTTACCTTGGTTGTGGGCACATCCCCAGTGCAGGTGTGCAGGAGCAGCCTATTGATGTTTCTCTCTCATCAATGTTTCTATCCCTCTCCCTTCCTCTTTGTAAAAAAAAAAAAAATATATATATATATATATATATATATATATATATATATATATTTGTTAAAATTAGAATTATTTTTTAATTTTTATGTTATTTAATAGTATTATAATTTTACAGTCCTCAAAAGAATCTTATTCATTTAATCACAATGAAGTAACAAAATTATATTACAGAAAATTGACAAAATAAAATCTCCCATATTTTTGTCACTTTAATTCAGTCATTATTATTTTTAATGTATTTTTTCTAGTGTGGCTTCCTGTATAGATTTCTGCATAGATTTCATCAGAGCACAACTTCATTCTTTATTCTTTTTCATTAACATAAAATAAAAACCCATATACAGATTTAATGCAATTCTCATTAGAATGTCAAAGGTATTCCCCACAGAAATAGAAGAAACAATTCTAAAATATGTGTAGAACTACTGAAGACCCTGAATAACCAAAGCAATCATGATGGAGAAAACAGAGCTGGAGGTATACCACAATGCTATAGTAGTATGAACTGTATGATATTAGCACCAATGTAGTATGATACATGACCAATGGAGTAGAATAGACATCTGGAATTAAACCCCAACATATGTGGTCAATTAATATTTGACAAGGGAGCCAAGAATATTAAATGGAAAAAAGGTGCTATGAAAACTGGAGTAACACATGCAGAACAATGAAATTAGAACCCTATAGGGATCAAACCACTCACAAAAATTAATTTAAAATGGACCAAAGACAACATAAAATCTGACACTATAGACCTCTTGGAAGAACATTTGGAAGAAGCTCTTGATATTTTTTCTGATGATAACATTTTGGACAAAAACACAAGTGATAAAATAAAAAGTTAACAAATCAGAACACATCAAATTCAAAAGCTTCTGCACAACAAACAAACAGTATTAGAATATAAAAGACAACCTATAGAATGAAAATTTTACAAACAATATGCTGGATGAGAGGTTATTATTTAAAATATATAAATAGATTCTGAAGATGGTGACAGGCAAGGAAGTAGGGAGGGAGAGAGTGTGAGATAGTGAGGGAGTGATAGAGGAGTGTGTGATGTGTGTGTATGAGCTAGGGACAGTTAGATCCTGCAGGTCGTCCAAGGGGTTGCCAAACCAGGCTGTCTTACACAGCAGAGCACCGCTGCCACCACAGACACTCTGGGGGTGGCCATCATGGGCACAGTGACCATGCCATCTTAAAAAACAAAGCTCTTTGAGACTAGGATCCTGGCATCAGCACCACCCAGTTTGATCTCTGAGGTACCCTGCAGCCACTGAGGACAGAACCTGTGCCCACAGCTGCAGACCCACAAACATTAAAAATCCAGATGGTAGAAACCAAGATGGCAGCATAGGTGAACACCTAAATTGCTGTCTCACACAATTTCAAAACTACAACTAAAAGACAGAATGGACACCATCCAGAACCACAGGAAAGCTGGCTGAGTGGAAATTCTACAACTAGAAGGAAAGAGAGGGTCTCATGTCATAATTACAATGGCAAATGTTAATGATAAACAGGGAATCTTAAAGGCTGCAAGAGAGAGACAAAGCTGCCAAAAAAGGATCTCCCATAAGATTACCAAATGATTTCTCAACAGAATCACATCAAGCTAGAAGTGAATGGAAGGAGGTATAAGAGTGATGCAAAGCAAAGGATTGAATCCAAGATTACTCTATTCAGCAAGAATATCAATCAAAGTTGGAGGGAAAATCAGGAGCTTTGCAGATAAAAATAAATAAATAAAGGATAAGGGAATTTATCGCTATGAAGCCTGCAATGCATGAAATGCTAAAAGGAATGCTGCAAACAGAAGAAATAGAAAGGGAGGAAGAAACTCAGGCATCAAGTACAGAAATGGCTACAAACAAGTGCCTATCAATAATAACATTAAATATAAATGGATTAAGTGATCCAATCAAAAGACATTGAGTGAATGAATGGATAAGAAAACATGATCCATATATATGCTGTTTACAGAGACCCACCTAGAACAAGGGAGTCACAGAGACTGAAAGTGAAGGGACAGAAAAATATCTATCAGGTGAACAGAAAAAAAAAAAAAAGGCTGGGGTAGCAATAGTTATATCTGACAAAATAGACCAAAAAGTGAAGACCATAACAACAAACAATAAAGGCCACTTCAAAATTCTAAAGAGATTGATACAAGAAGAGGATAAAAGTTTGGTCAACATTTATGCACCCAATGCAGGATCACCCAAATACATAAAACAACTTATGGCAGAATTCAGTGGAGAGAATGATAGTGACACAATCAAGTAGAAGACATTAATACCCAATTAACATCACTGGATAAATCCTCTAAACAACAACAACAAAAAGAAACCAAAACAAAAATATAGGAAAGAAACATCAACCATAAATGACTCAAGAGATCAGAAGGACTTAATTGACATCTTTAGAACATTCAATCCAAAAGTACAGAATATACATTCTTCTCATGCACACATGGAACATTATAAGATAGACCATATCTTGGGACACAGACAAAGTTTCTCCAAGTTCAAGAGGACTGATTTTATATCAAGCATCGTCTCAGATCACAATGGCATAAAATTATAAATTAATTACAGTAAAAACAATCATAAACATTCAAACACTTTAATGCTGAATAGCACACCATTAAACAATGAGTGGGTTACCAAAAAGATAAAAGCAGAAAATAAAAGCACCCTGGAAACAAAGGACAATGAAAACACAATACAAAATCTTTGGGACACAATGAAAGCAGTCTTGAGAGGGAAGTTCATAGTATTACAGACATATTTCAAAAAACAAGAAAAACTGGTAGTAAACAATCTAACCCTGCAACTTGAAAAATTGGAAAGAGAGCAACAAGAAAATGAGACCAGAAGGAAAGAAATAATAAAGACCATAGCAGAAATAAATGACATAGACACCAAAATAAAAACAATACAAAAGATCAACAAAACCAAGCTCTGGTTCTTTGAAAGAAAAAACAAGATTGATGAACCTCTGGCTAGGTTCACCAAAAGCAAATAGAGAGGATCCAAATAAACAAAATCAGAGATTAAAGAGGTGAAATAACAAGAGACCCCACAGAAATATGAAGAATCATAAAAAAATACTATGAGCAATTCTACTCTAACAAAATGGTCAACATAGAAGAAATGGACATATTCCCCCAAAAATATGACTTTCTAAAACTCAACAAGAATGAATAAAAATGTGAATAGGCCAATAACTATGGAGGATATGGAAACAGTAATAATAATTAAAAGAAAACTTCCAACAAACAAAAGCCCTGGACCAGACGGTTTCACAGGGGAGTTTTATCAAATATTCAAAGAAGAAATAAATCTATCTTCCTCAGACTATTCAAAAAATTCAAGAAGAAGAAGTACTTCCAAGCACTTTCTTTCTTGTTCTTTTTTTTTTTTTAATTTAAAATTTTATTTTATATATTTTTGGCTTTTTTATTTTATTTTATTTTATTTTATTTTATTTTATTTTATTTTATTTTATTTTATTTTACTTTTTATTGTGTTACATGTATACATTTCTCCCCATTGCTCCCCCTCCCAGGCATACCCCAACCCCCCAGTGTCTTGTGTTCATTGGTTATGCTTATCTGCATGCATACAAGTCCTTTGGTTGATCTCTTATCTAATCCACCTCCCTTAAACTTCCTGCTGTAATTTGACAGTCATTTGATGCTTTACTGCTTCTGTGTCTCTCCTTTTGTTCATTAGTTTATAATGTTTTTTATTATCCACAAATGAGTGAGATCATGTGGTGTTTCTCCTTTATTGACTGGCTTATTTCACTAAGCATAAGGCTCTCCAGTTCCAACCAGGTTGCTGCAAATGGTAAGAATTCCTTATTTTTAATGGCAGCATATAATTCCATTGTGTACATGTACCATAGTTTTCTGATCCACTCATCTGCTGTGGGGCACCTAGGCTGTTTCCAAATTGTAGCTATTGTAAATTGTGCTGCTATAAACATAGGCGTGCATAAATCCTTTCTCATTGGTGTTTCTACTTTCTTAGGACATATTCCTAAGAGTGGATTGCTGGGTTAAATGGGAGTTCCATTTTTGTTTTTTTGAGGAAACTCCATACTGTTCTCCACAGTGGCTGCACCAGTCTGCATTCCCACCAACAGTGCACAAGTGTTCCATTTTCTCCGCATCCTCATCAACATTGTCATTTGTTGATTTGTTGATGATTGCCATTCTGACAGGTGTGAGATGGTATATCATTGTCATTTTGATATGCATCTCTTGGATAATTAGTGACTTTGAACATGTTTTCATGTGTCTCTTAGCCTTCCTTCTGTCGACTTTCAAAAAGGTTCTATTTAGGTCCCTTGCCCATTTTTTTTATTGGATCCTTTATATTCCTTTTATTAAGTTGTATAAATTCCCTGTAGAAGCTGGGGATTAAAAATTTATGAGTGATAACATTTGCATATATATTCTCCCATACAGTGGGCTTTCTTGTTCTTTTGTTGATGGTTTCTTTTGCAGTGCCAAAGTTTTATTTGTTGGTTATTTTTGTGTGTTTTGTGTGTGTGTGTGTGTGTGTGTGTGTGTGTGTGTGTGTGTGTGTGTGTTTTATATTTTGTTTTTAATGTAGTCCCATTTGTTTATTTTTCTTTAGCTTCCATTTCCCTTGGAGCAGTATCACTGAAGTTCTTTCGGCATATATCTGAGATTGTGCTGTCTGTGGATTCCTCTAGTATTTTTATGGTTTCCCATCTAATGTTTAAGTCCTGCATCCATTTGGAGTTTATTTTTGTACAGTAGTACCTCGAGATACAAGTTTAATTCATTCCATAACCTTGCTCATATATCAAGTTGCTTGTATCTCAAAGCAAATTTCCCCATTGAAATAAATTGAAATGCCGTTAATCCGTTCCAGCCCCCCAAAATGCCACCCCAGTTGTTCTTGTTATGTGTGTTTGAATAAGAAAAATGTATTTATAAATGACAAGTATTATATAAAAACATAATAAAAGGAAATGTAAAGGAATAAACTGGTTTTATAAAGTGTATTTACCTACTCATTATACTCTTAATGCTACACTTTATCCCTAAACTGAATGTAACTTAACTAATCTTCACTGAACTTAATTGCTACTGGTCTTTGCATTTTTGGCCGATTTAAAAAAACAAAACAAACAAACAAACAAAAAAAAAAACGTGTCCAATGAAGTTTGCCTCTTCCTCTCTTTCAGAATATTTCTGAAATGGGTGAGGCAAGTTTCATTGAACAGCTCCGATGCACAACCAGTAGCAACTTTTTCGGGGTGTTTCTTTTCCATGACTGTGACACCCTCTCCCACATTCCTAAGATCTCCTTTATCTCACTTGTAGAGATCTCCTCCACCTCTGGCTCCTCCTTGAAACCAATTTCTTGGAGAACCTCCACATATTGCTGAGATTGCAACTCTTATAACTCCTCTGTGGTGAGTTCCAGAGAGTGCTCCTCGACAAGCTCATTCACGTCTCTCTCATCCACCTCCAGGCCAATGGATTTTCCCAGAGACACTATCTCCTCCTCCACTGCCACCTCGGGTTTGAATCCTTCCAAGGTCCTTTTGCTACGGCCTCAGGCCACAGCTTCTTCCATGCAGAGGTCAAAGTCCTCGTTGTAACACCCAGCCAGGCCTAATCAATAATTCTGAGGCATATCATGATGTTAAAGTGGTTCTTCCAGAACTCTCAAAGGATGAGGTTTGTGTTCTCAGTCACTTCAAAGCAGCGCCAGAACAGGTGCGTGACGTACAGCTTTTTAAAATTAGAAATCACCTCCTGATCCATGGGCTGCAGGATAGAAGTGGTCTTGGGAAATAGGTAGACAACCTTTATAAACTTGAACTCCTAACTTCCAGATAGCAGGTGGAGGTAGGCAAGAGGAACTTGGGATGCCTTGGGACTTTTGCTGACCTGCCCCTAGATTTGGTAAAGGTGGAAACCAGCCTCAATTCATAGCTTGGTCCTTTTCATGCACATGCAGGATGATCAGAGTTAATACAAAGTGTGTATAGCTCCCAATAGGTGGCCCCATGGCCAGCCACAATGTCTCACATTGACCTGCACAGAGTCCTTTCTAAGTGTCCCAAGAACCAAAAAACCTAGCTGTCAACTTCATACATCAGAACAAGATTCAATTAGCTTCACAGCTGGCATATCCACAGGAAGGTCTTGCTAGGCACCAGATCCTGCTGAAGTGTATTTTGCTTAATGTAATTAACACCTACATAGCAGCTCATACAGTGTGGTCAAGGTTGATCCTCACAGTCAGCCAGCCTGCGGGTTGAACCTGGATGAATGGACCAACAGCAATCAAAATTAAATTACATGTGTAAGTCTCACATAAACCACACAAAAGTTTTATCTAGAGCATCCACCTCAGGAGATAAAAGATTCTGTATCACTAGACCCTACAAAACACCTATATGTAAGGACACCCTATCAAGATTCAGAGATATATTAGTTTTATCTAATACATAGAAACAAACATAAAAAAGCAGGTAAAATTAATAAAGAAAGAAACAGGCCCCAAATAAAAGAACAAGAGAAAACTCAAGGAAACACACACACACACACACACACACACACACACATACATACACACACACACACACTAAGTCAAATGACATGGAGGCAAACAATATACTAGATATAGTGTATTAAAAATGATTAGAAAGATGATTTAGATATTTAGTGAGACTTCCTTGATAGTGAGAAACTGCATCAGCATGAGAAGGAACAAATAAACCATAAAAAAGAACCAGTCAGAAATGAAGAATATAATATCTGAAATGAATAATAAAATAGAAAGAATAAATAGTAGGCTCAATGAAGAAGCAGATTGAATCAGTGATTTAGAAAACAAAGTGGGAGAAAATACACAATCTGAACAGCAAAAGATAAAAAAAATAATTTAAGAAAATGAGAATAGTTAAAGGGTCCTTTGGGAAAACATCCTATAAAATAAAAGCCTAATATGCTGTGTCCAGATATTTGGTTGGCTGTTTAACCAATCAAGGTGTAATATGCTAATGATATTCTAAGTAAACTGATCACTATGACCATCAGAGGGTAGACAGTCAACTGGTCAACCAGTCGCTATAATGTGCACTAACCACCATGATCTGACTGGTAGGTTAGCTTGCTGCTAGGTTCCAGCCAATTGGGACTGAGTGTGACATGTCCTGGAGCCTTCCAATGGTTCCTCCCCAGCTGGCCAACTGCCCATGTCCCACCCCGGCCCCAATCATGCACTGGTGGGGTTTCTCAGCCTGGTATGTGCCCTTTCACAATCCAGGACCTTCTAGGGGATGTTGGAGAGCTGGTTTCAACCTAATCCCATAGACCAAATTAAGGGGCCCCACTCATGCATGAATTCATGCGCCGGGTCTCTAGATATCTATAAACAAAATTTCCTTTGGGTACAGTGGCTGGTCTAGCTATATTGAATATTGAGTGAGATGGTCTGTCAGAAACTGGGAAATAGTCTGTTTCACTCTCCCTTCAATCTATCATCTGGATAGAAACACAGTCTTAATATAAGCTCATAGCCATGACATCCATTCCTGAATCAAATGGCCTTTAGCCACCAGAAAACCATCCTTCTTATGTCCTCACACATGGACATTTCAGCAAGTCAGAGCAATATCTAAATATGTGTAGGACAGAATGTGTATAGGTTCATTGAGGACAGTAGATGCATCACAATCTGGGTAGTATAATTTTTAGAACTGCCGCAAGCCAGAGAGGAAGCATAATGGAAATTTTGGCAAAGAATTATAGTGACATTGATTATTGATTCATTTATGAGTTTAGAGTTAATTGATAGAAGTCTGTATTTCAGAACAACAGAATTATAATATATCAAATAATGTTATGAGAACTGGGGAACTGGAATAAAGTGATTCAATATCTACCTTCATCGCTCTAGATATGATAAAGAGATTTGATCCCTACTTACTAATCAGAAAATGGTGCCAAAGGGGATACTCAAACCCTGTTTATTCTATGAAATTAATGGAGGAGGTTCATTTAACTGAATGATGAGAAAACACACAAAGGTAAAAACATAAGGCTTAATAAAAGTCAATACAGTCAATAAAGGTACATGATCATATATTACAAAGGAATAGATAATTACAAACAATCCTATATATTAAAAGGGTAATATTCAAATTGTCCCCTTGACTGGGAATTCAACTGGAGGTTGATCATGGGGTGAGGTCAGCCAGCCAATATCCCATGTTCCCTCCCCCTGTCTGGCCCAGCCTGTTCAGCCCCAATCAGAGCTGGCCAGCTAGACTCCACCCATCACGAATTCATGCACTGGACCTCTAGTCCTATATAATAAAAAGCTAATATGCAAATTGTCCCCCAGGCAGGAGTTCAACCACCTGGGAACTAGTTATGCATTGACCACAAGGGGGCAGTGAGGAACATGGCAGGCACTTGCAAAGCAATGCTGGCAGTGGGCAGCAGTGGAGGCACTGCTAGCCCCAATGGGCCCCGACAAGAGCAGGACTGCAGTGGGATGGTGGAGCAGGTGAGTGGGTGGTACCAGGCCAAGGCAGGTGTGAGTAGGGGCCCCAATCACCCCACTGGTTGACCCACATTTCAGCCCTGATCACTGGCCAGGCCTAGGTAACGTATTCATGCATTAATTTTGTATACCAGGCCTCTAGTAAAGCATAACAACTTAGGAGTACTAGAAGGCAAAGAGGAAGAGTAAGGGATCAAGAACCTATTTGAAGAAATAATGACTAAACATTCTCCTAACTTGGTGAAGAACAAAGATACACAAGTGTAGGAAATGCAGAGAGGCCGAAAGAAGAAGAACCCAAAGAGGTATACATCAAGATACAAAATAACTAAAATGGCAAAGTTTGAAGACAGAATCTTAAAAAGAGCAAGAGAAAGACAGATAGGAAACTATAAGGCAGCTCCTATAAGACTGTCAGCTGATTTCCAACAAAAAACATTTCAGGCAAGAGAGATTGACATGAAATATTTAAAGTGATGCCTTACTCTGTTTTTTTTTGTTTGTTTGTTTGTTTGTTTTCAATGGTTAGAGTAGACTGAAGGATCATAGGTTTGATTCTGGGCCAGGGCAAAGGGAAGGGAAAGGGCACATACTTCAATTGCAGCCTTTGTCGGGTCATGTACAGGAGGCAACCAATCAATTTGTCTCTCTCACATTGATAATTATGTCTCCTCCCACTTCCACTTTCTAAAAATCAATGGAAAAATATGGTTGGGTGAAGATAAATATAAATAAATAAATAAATAAATAAATAAATAAATAAATAAATAAAATGATGACAAGCAAGCACTTACAACCAAGTGTACTTTACCCAGGAAAGCTAGCATTTAAAATTGGAGAAATAAACAGCTTCACAGACAAAAAATAAAATAAAATTACAGGAGTTTATAAACACCAAACCAGTACTATGAAAATACTAAATGGCATTTTTAAAGAAGATGAAGGGAGGGGAAATAAACAAAAAATCATAATTATGCTGAATATATGACAATAAATATATACCTATCAATGAAAATAACTTAGGTGCTCCAATCAAAAGACACAGGATAGCTGAATAGACAAGACAACTCATATCTATGCTGTCCACATGTGTCTCACCTTATAATGAAAGATACACAAACTAAAATCAAAGGCAATACAAATGAATAAATCTGGAGAAGCTATACTTATATCTAACAAGATAAATTTGTAAAGAAAGTCTATAATAAGAGACAAAGAAAGAACACATAATAACAAAAGGATCAATTAAAAAAGGTGATATAACCATTATAAACATTTATGCACTCAACATAGGATCAGTAAACAGTAGTGGATTTTAACACCACATTGACATCTATGGATAGATCTTCTGGAGAGAAAAATAAAGAAGGAATAAATGACACATGAGATCAGATGGATTTAGTTGATATCTTCACAGCATTTCACCCTGAATAGTAGAATGCACATTCTTTTCAATTGTACATTTAACATTTGCAAAGATATGTGACATGTTAGGACATAAAATAAGTCACAAGACTGAAAACATATCAAGATTCTTCTGTGTCCATATGGTGTTAAATTAGCAATCCTCATTGACACATGAGGTGGAATGAATTTACATTTACACAACATTTCACCCCAAAATTAGAGAATATACATTCTTCTCAAGTGTGCATGGGTAATTCTCAAAGATAGACCCATATGTAGGACTCTACGTCTTCAAAAGTTCAAGAAGTTTTAAATCATATCAATTATCTTCTCTGATTGCAATGTCATAATGAATGAATTACAAATGAGAATAAGAAATTAATCAAATATCTTCCTGACAATAAATGAAAATGAACAGACAAGACACCCAAATCTATGGGACAGTATAAAAGCAGTCATAAGGAGAAAATTCATGGCACGATAGGACTACCTAAGGAAAAAAAAAAAAGAGGAAAATTTATTAATAAACTACCTATCACTAAAACTTAGACATAGAAAGAGAACAATAAGAAAAGCCCAGAGTAATTGGAAGGAAAGAAATAATAAAGATCAGAGAGGAAATGAATAACAGACAGAATGAAAAAAACAACACAAAATATCAATGAAACCATGAACTGACTCTTTAAAAAGACAAACAAGATTGAAGAGCCTTTAACCAGACCCATCAAGAAACAAAGAGGACACAAATAAAGAAAATCAGACATGAAAAAGGTGAAGTATCAGCTGAACCCATAAAAATTCAAAGAGCTGTAAGAAAAATACTACAAATAAGTATATTTCAAAGCAAACAAACTGGAAGAAATGGACACATTTCTAGAAAAATACAATCTTCTAAACCTTAGGAAGAATCAGAAAACTTAAATAGGCCAGTAACTACTGATGAAATTCAAACAACAACAATAAAACAACCTCCCAGCAACAAACACCTTGATCCAATTGGATTCAAAGAGGAGTTTTATCAACCATTCAAAGAAGAACTAACACAAAACTTTCTCAAACTATTGCAAAATGTCCAATAGGAAGGGACAATTCCAAGCTCTTTTTTACAAAGCTGACATTAGCCTAATCCCAAAGCCAGTTAAAGAGACTACAAAGAAAGAGAATTACAAGCCAATATCCCTGGAGACATAGATGCTAAAATTATCAACAAAATGTTAGCAAATTGGATCCAGGAATGTCCTAAAAAGTATACACCATGACCAAGTAGGATTTATTCTAGGGGTACAGGGAGGGAATGATATTCACAAATCAATAAATGTGATATAATACATGAACAAATTGGAAGACAAAATCACATGGTCAAACCAATTGATGCAGAAAAAGCATTAAACAAAATCTAATACCCATTTTTGAGAAAAGTTCTCAGCAAAGTGGGAATAGAGGGATCACACCTCAAAATAATAAAGGACATATATGACAAGTCTACAGTGAACATCAGACTCAATGAGCAAAAATTGAAACCATTCCCACTAAGAACAGGAATAAGACAGAGATGTACACTTTCTACCTATCTTATTCATCATAGTATTGGCAGATCAGACAATAAAATAAAACCATCAGCATCCAAATTGGAAAATGCAAAATAAAACTGTCATTGTTTACAGATGAGATGATATTGTAATAGAAAACCCTCTGGATTCCATCAAAAACTACTAGATTTAATAGATGAATCTGGCAATATCCTATCTAATAGAAGAGTAATATGCAAATTGACTGAACCTCTGAAACACCCACAAGCCAAGCCCACCACCCACATCTACCAGCCAAATCAGAGCAAGTATGTAAATTAACCCAACCGAGATGGCTACAGTCACAGAGAGAGCAGGAGGGAGGCTTGGGTTTCCCCTGGCAATGGAGGAAGCCAAGCTTTCCACAAAGCCTAACCTGCTCAGGCCTCCACTTAAGGCAACAAAGTTTCAATGGCTGTGCCAGAAGAAGGCTTGGCTCTACTCCAGGAGCTATGAAGTTTCAATTGTAAGAGATAAATAAATCCCAGATACCAGGGCCTCAACTAGAGTCTCTGGGCCTGCAAACCACCCAGGCCCCTCTCCCAGGCCACCCCACTCCCCAAGGGAACACTCACCCTGATCCAGGACACCCTTCAGGGCAAACCAGCTGGCCCCCACCCATGTACTGGGCTTCTATCATATCTAATAAAAGAGTAATATGCAGATTGACCATCACTCCAACACACAAGATGACTGCCCTCATGTGGTAAAAAGATCCTGCCTCCATGTAGACACAAGATGGCCACCACAAGATGACCACCACAACATTGCTAGCAGGGAAGGGCAGTTGGGAGGGACCCGGCCTGCAAGGATGGACAGTTGGGGGTGATCAATCCTGCAGGGAAGACAGTTAGGGGTGACCAGGCTGGCAGAGGAGAGGAGTTGGGGGTGACCAGGCCTGTAGGGGAGGAAAGTTAGGGGTGATCAAAACCACAGGGGAGGGCAATTAAGGGCAAACAGGTTGGCAAGGGAGCAGTTAGGCATCAATCGGGGGGAAGGGGAGCACTGGGTAAGGGGTGATCAGGCTGGTAGGCAGAAGCAGTTAAAGGCAATCAGGAAAGTAGGCAGGTGAGCAGTTGGGAGCTAGCAGTCCTGGACTGTGAGAGGGATGTCCAATCCTACCTAACATAAAGAAATAGGACTACATCAAAATAAAATTTTCTGTAAAACAAAGGGCACATCAACAAAATGAAAAAGAATTCCACTGTATGGGATAACGTATTTATGAATGATACATTTAATAATGGGTTAACTTGCAAAATATATAAGAAACTCATATAACTTACCAAAATGAAGACAAACAGTCCAACTTAAAAATGGACAAAGTACCTATATAGACACTATCCAAAGTAGATATACAGATGACATATAAAAAAATGCTCAAAGTCACCAACCATCAGAAAGATGCATATTAAAACAACAATGAGGTATCATCTCACACCTATCCCTATCAGAATTGCTACCATTAACACATCTACAAATAACAAGTGCAAGAGAGGATGTGGAGAAAAGGGAATCCTAGTACGCTGCTGGTGAGGATTCAGACTGGTGCAATCATTATGTAAAATAGTAAATATTTCCTCAAAAATTTAAAAATGGAACTTCCATCTGTCACAGTAATCCTATTTCAGGAGGAATATATTCTAAAATACCCTGAATACCAGACAGAAATAATGTATACACCCTTATGTTCACAGTGGCATTATTTAAAACTAAAGGCCCAGTGCACAAAATTAGTGCACTGAAGGGGGAGTGCCTCAGCCCAGCCTGTACCCTCTAGCAGTCTATGACCACTCAGAGGGCAGCTCCTGTGTTAATAATGTCTGTCCCCTGGTGGTCAGTGTGCATCATAGTGGCTGGTCATTTCACCACTCGGTCAATTCGCATAGTAGGGTTTTACTATATAGGAGAGCTATGATCTGGAAACAGTCCAAGTGTCCATCAGTGTATGAGTGGATACAAATAATGTGGTGCATTTACAAAATGGAATAGTACCCATCTGTAAAAAAGAAGGATCTCTTACCGACTGAGACAGCATTGAGAGACCTGGAGAGTATTATGCTAAGTGAAATATGCCAGTCAGAGAAAGACAAGTATCATATTATCTCACTCCTATGTGGAATTGAATGAAAAAAAAAATAAACTATTGAATGAAGTAGACCTAGAGACATAGAACTATGGAACATACTGATGAGTCTCAAAGGAAAGGTAGGGGTGGGCAGACGGGAAGAGATTAACTGGTCAATTAATAGGCATATATACACTGCTCATGGGCACGGACAGTAGTTTGGTGAAGGCCTGATGGGGGCAGGTGCAAGGTGGAGTGGATTATTGGGCCGGGGAAGAAATGGGGACATTAAAATACTTTCAACAATAAAGATAAACTTAAAATAACAGCATAGTATTGGCATATATATATATATATATATATATATATATATATATATCAATGGAACAGAATAGACAGCTCAGAAACAACCTCCCCTTTTCACGGTCAAATAATATTTGTCAAAGGAGGCACAAAACATGCAATGGGATAAATATAGTCTATTCAATAAATGGTGTTGGGAAAATTGGACCAATACATGCAAAAAATAAAAATAAAAAATGAAACTAGACTACCTTTATACACCACACACAAGAATGAAGTCAAATTATATTAGAGACTTAAATGTAAGGCTCAAAAATATAAAAATCTTAGAAGAAAATATAGGCAGTAAAATCTCAGGCATATTTTTCTGATATATTGTTTTAGACAAAGGAAACAAAAGAAAAAAATAAACAAATGGGACTACATTAAACTATAAAGGTTTTCATAGCCAAGAAAAACCATGATCAAACTTAAAAGATAACTTATCAGTGGGAGAGTATATTTGCCAAAAAATACAGCTGATAACTGGTTACAATCTAAAATTTATAAAGAAATTATATAACAACACCAAGAAGACAAACAATCAATAAAGAAATGGACAAAGGACCTAAATAGACACTTCTCCAAAGAGGATACATAGATGGCCAATAGCCATGAAAATATGTGTGACATCACTAATCATCAGAGAAATTCAAATTTAAACCATAATGAGATTACCTCACCTTTCAGAATGGCAATCATCAATAAGTCGATGAACAAGTGCTGGTGAAGATGAGGAGGGAAGGGAATGCACTGTTGGTGGGGATGCAGATTGGTATAGCCACTGTAGATAGTAGTTCAAAAATTAAAAATTGATATTCACTTATTTCAATTAGCCAATTTAAATTAATCTGAAAGCTTGATTATTCTTTTACTGTCAAATTTAATACTCTACCACAATTTTAGATTACCCTGTAAATATTAATTGAAAGGATTATTTGCATTTTTGAGTAGGCCCTGGGCATTCCTGGTGCTAAGCTGGATTTAGATATAGGGCAGCTGCTGTTGGCAAAGTTTCTGTCTGTTACCTGGGTCCCAATCTGTGCTGGGCATGGGAAGTGAAGCAGCCATGGGGGCAGGAGACCTCCCTCAGAAGGGGTAATGTTTCAGGCCCCTGCATGGTTGGGGAGGTGAGAGTCTGTGCCCTACCTCTGTTGATCCCCAAATTCTCTCCTGATTAAAGAAAATTTAGTTGTATGGGACAAAAAGCTGTTTCTAAAGTATTAACTAAAATTTTCATTGATAGTTCATCTCCTGGTAAAATTGCTTAACATGCAATGAACATAAAGCAGTCATATTTTTGTGCAAAAAAATTAAATTTAAAATTATCAAAATTGCATTAAAAATCTATAAGTCTCCATTAATCAAAAAGGGGGGATAGTAGGATAATATAATGTAAGGAAAAATATCTCATAAGTAAATTACATCTAGAAAATTTTTGTTTTAGAAAATTAATTTTCATTTGTAATGCTAACAGCAAGACACTCATGAAAAACACACATTGTGCCAAAAAAAGCCAAAGAAAAATTGTTTGGCAAAAATATAAAGGACCCCAAGTCAGTTTTATACAAAAGATCCCTTTATTAACTTTTGGTCAAGAATATGTTTATATACTTTCAGAAAACAACTCCAAGACCAAGTGGACTCCTGCAACAGAGAGGAATTGTCCCGTCTGCTCCAACCATGAAGACAATAGGAGAAACAGTCCTGAGATGGAAGATGCTGATGGCCCCTTGTCATGCGAGCAGTCAGCAGCTGTGCATTGCTTCAGGATGCCTAGGACCAAACCAGAGAGGGTCAGACCTGCATTGCCACCATTTGTCCGCCATCCATATACCATTGCTGACATGTACACATAAGAAACTGTTTAACATTGAAACTGGGACTGAGAACTATTAGCCATTGAAATTGGCACTCAAACATTTTTTGTCTTATAGGTTTATTTCTAGCCTGCAGAGGCAAGATGTTTTTAAAGAAAAGAATTGGGGAGTGAGTGGGGGAAGGAAACACAGATACAGAGGCAAAGAAGCAATGAACAGACTGTCATACTACAGTAGGAAGACAGGGTGTTGTAAAAGATCAACCAAAGGACTTGTATGCATATATATAAGTATAACCAATGGATACAAGACACTGTGGTGGGGAACAGGTGAGGACAGATACTAGAGGGTAGGGCAGGCCTGGGGGAGGTCAACAGGGGAAAAAAAGGAGACATGTACACTACTATTTGTAATACTTTAAACAATAAAAAAAATAATAGTTTTAAAATTTTAAAAAAAGTAAAAAAGAAATTAAAAATGAAATTGCCATATGACCCAGTGATCTCACTTCTTAGAATATATACAAATAAAGGCAAAAGACTAATTCAAAAGAATGTATGCAACCCTATATTAACTGAATATTTTTTTACAATAGCCATGATTTGGAAGCAGCCCAAGTGCCCATCAGTAGCTAAGTGGATAAAAAGCTGTGGTATACTATTTACACGATGGAATACTACTTAGCCACAAAAAAGAAAATCTTACCATTTGGCACAGCATGTTTGGATCTAAAGAGAATTATGCTTAGTGAAATAACAAGGAAAGAAAGACAAACATAGTACGATCCTATCTAATAAAAGATCAATATGCAAATTAACCATCACTCTGCTATACCCACAAGCCACACCTACCAGCTATTCAAGAGTGCATATCCAAATTAACCCCAACCAAGGTGGTAGCAGTGATAGAGTGAGCATAAGGGAGGCTTGAATTTCTCCGGTGATGAAGGAAGCCAAGCTTTCCACATCCTCTGGTGGGCCCAGGCTTTCACTCAAGGTTACAGTTTCAATTATAGAAAATAAATAAATTGCAGATACCAGGGCCTCTGCTTGGGTCACCCAGGCTGAGGTGCATGGCTAGCCTCTAAGCCATCACAGGCCCCTTGCCCAGGCCACCCCCAACCTGATCAAGGACACTCTTCAGGGCAAATCAGCCAGCCCCCACCCATGCACCAGGCCTCTATCTTATCTAATAAAAGAGTAATATGCAGATTGACCATCACTCCAACACACAATATGGCTGCCCCCATGTAGTCAAAGATGGCTGCCCCCATATGAACACAAGTTGGCCACCACAAAACAGCCTTCAGGAGAGGGCAGTTAGGGGTGACCAGGCCTGCAGAGGAGGGAAATTGGGAGTAATTGGGACTGCAAGGAAGGCAGTTGGGGGGGAACCTGGCCTGCAGGGGAAAGCAGATAGGGGGACTAAGCCTACAGAAAGGGCAATTAGGGGTCACCAGAACTGCAAGGGTGAGCAGTTGGGGTGACCAGGCCTGCAGGGGAGAGCAGTGAGGGGCAAACAGGCTGACAGGGGAGCAGTTAGGCATCAATTGGGCTGTCATTGGAGTGGTTGAGGGATGATCAGGCTGGCAGACAGAAGTGGTTCGGGGCAATCAGAAAGGAAGGCAGGTGAGCTGTTGGGGGCCACCTGTCCAGTATTATAAGAGGGATGTCTGACTGCCCATTTAGGCCCGATCTCACTGGGAAGTTGGACTTCCCTCAAGGGGCTCCAGATTGGGGAGGGTACAGGCTAAGCTGAGGAACAAACAGCCCCCCATTGCATGATTTTCATACACTGTGCCTCTAGTTTCATTTATATGTGGAATCTAGTAAACAAAATAAACCAAGGAATTAGAAACAGATTCATAGATACAGAGAACAGACTGACAGTTGTCAGAGGGGTGAGCTTTGGGGGCTGGATGAAAAAGTTGGAATAAGAAAAAAAAAATTCAGACATAGACAATATGGTGATTACCTGAGAGTACCAGATGGATGGGAGGACATAGAAGAGTGTAAACGGGGGACACATAGTGACAGATTGAAATTCATTGGGGTGGTGTTTTACAGAATTGTACATTTAAAACCTATATAATTTTATTAACCAATATCATTAAAATAAATTTAATTAAAATTAAAAGGCAAATAAAGTGAATAATATTTTGTGCTCATATATTAAAATAATTACACAAAAGCAATCTACAGATTCAATGTAATAGGGGAAAACAGGGGACATAGATAATACTTTCAACAATAAATATTTTTTTTTTAAATTCAAATAAAATTTTTCATAAGAAAAATAAAAACAATCTTCTAATTTGTATGAAAACACAAAAGACCCTAATGAACCAAAGCAATCTTAAGAAAGAAGAAGAAAAAGCTACAGGTATCACTTCCATGTTTCCTAAGATTCTGGGAAACAGGACCATTGACTGATTTAGTGCAGGTTTTCAGCTTAGAATTGGTATTCCTCTCCATAAAAATTACTATAGTTAATGTGAGATTTATACCCTTTTAAGGGATATGTGACAGTTTCTTGTTGATGTTAACTTAGGAAAGTTATTCTAAAACTTCGAAATAATGGAAAAAATTGATTGCAAGTACTTTCAATATATTAGAAAAGTGCTTCTCACACTTCATTTGCACCTAAATTACCTGTTTATTTTTTAAAATGCAGATTTGACTCAGTGCATGTGGGTTAAGGACCCAGCTTTTGAATTTCAAATAGCTCCTAGGCATTAACAATGCTGCTGGACATTTTGAGTAGTGAATTTCAAGGGAAAATTGTTGAAAGCCTTTGTAAAGGGCCATGCCGTGTTCTAGGATGGTAGTTCTCAAACTTGCTTACACATTAAAATCACCAGAAGAGGTTTTAAAAATCCTGATACTCAAGTCTTCCTCAATTTCCAATTATATCGGAATATCAGGGGTAAGACCTAATTGTCACTATTTTTAAACTGCCCAGCTGTTCTTAATATGTTCTAAGGAAATACAGTGTTTGCACAACTGAATAGGACCATTTTACAATTCTGTAAAACTGGTAAGGTGTGATGATTTTATTGCTCTGCAGGACTTTAACCAATTTTGTACCTAATTTTGTACTTTTTTCAGCTTCTCTTTTTCCTGCTAAATGAAAAAAAAAATCCTTACATTTTATTTTGAACTGTTTTAGCTATCTTGCTAGTTTCCTCATTAATGACTAAAATAAGACTTTCACACAATGCTTTAATTTCTCTTCATCAGAGAATTACCATAATATCTCTGCTAGGAGCTACATTTTCTCCTTTGTTTTAGCAACAGCCAATTATTTTGTGGAAGTTGGTAACAAATACATTATAAATAAATTGATAAATTATTTTAGGGTCTCAGTAAGCCTCCTACAATGCTTGGTACAATCCTCATCAAACCAAAAAATTATGACTAGTTCAATAATTATTGACATAATTGATCTTAAAATACATTTCTGGAGACCAAATTTACACTCCGATCTACTTCAATTCACTATCATTTGGTAGAGAGCTACCTCTTTGAAGAGAAATGCCAACGCATAACCATTTGCTGGTTTGGACTTGAAGTTGTTTTCTGCAGCAGGAATGAGTTGGCTCTACTACACTAACACATTTCCCCCAACCCATCCATATGACTAATTGCCTCCATTTGCTGGATGTCAGGACAGCCTCAGTAAATTGGCCCACTTGGGGACCAACTTATGAACTTGGTTTCATCAGGACAGTAATATTAGCAGAGGCATGAAACTGTCAAATTAACAGCTGATTGATTTCACTGAAATTTATCATTCTAAAATTGTCCTGCTTCTCAACAACAACAAAAACTAACCACCATGTTAAAGATAGGTAAAAGTGAACATTCCTTTAGGTTAAAAAATATATTATAAAATTTAAAATTTAATGAAAAATAATTAAAGGATTATTTGAGTATTTTAAAAAATCTCATACAAATAAAGACATTTAGCCAAATTTGAGTTTATATTATCTCTTCTTTTATACGTCTTACCTTTGTATGGACTTTCAACTTTTAACTTTAAAAACATAAAGTATATATACATTTTTTTGTTGTTGTTGTTTAAAGTATTACATATGTCTTCATTTCTCCAATTGATTCCCCTTCCAGCAAATCCCACCCCAAGGACAAGCCAAACCATCCTAGTGTCTATGTCCATTGGTTATGCTAATATGCATGCAGACAAGTCCTTGGTTGATCTCTTACCTACCCCCATCCCTTGCCTTCTTTTTGAGGTTGGACGGCCTGTTTAATATTTCTGGATCTATTTTTGTTCATCAGTATGTGTTGTTCATTATATCCCACAAATGAGTGAGATTGTATAATATTTATCTTTCTCCAATGGCTTATTTTGTTTGGATAATGCTCTCCAGTTCCATCCATGCTGTTGCAAATGATAAATGTTCCTTCTTTTTCAATAGCAGCACTAGAGGCCTGGTGCATGACTTCATGCACAGGTGGGGTCCCTCCCTCCAGCCAGCCATGTGGTCAGTGAGCTCCCATAGCAAACTTCCCCTCATTGGCCCCAATTGGCTCCTGGGCCGATGATCTAATGCCTCTTTTATAAATCAGCAGCACCAGATATACACATCCCCTTTAAGAATATTTACATGTACAGTATTTCAAAACATCTGCAGATGGTACCAATGGTCTATCACCTGCATTTGGAATAAAACTCTGATTGCACATTGTTTTTTGTTTGTTTGTTTGTTTGTTTGTTTGTTTAAAATGTTGCATTAAACTATACAACTACCCAAGCTTCTTCACAGCTAGGTTTCTGACTATGAATTTCTTTCTGCTGATTGGATGAACTTGTATTATATGTTGAAGGCAGAAGTGGGGTAGAGGCATCTTCCCACTGTTTGCTGGTAGTGGTCATGTTTGCAGAAATGTGGAAGTTTTATGCAATGTAATGTAGGCAGTTGAGGTAGAGGCAGTGATCTGTTTTGCGGGAGCTGAAAGGCACTTGAAGGGGCAGCAGTTTCCTGATCCCCAGATGACAGCTATGTCAGAGTGTCCTAGACTTCAGTTGTGGCTGAGAGGGCAGCTCTCCCACTGGGCAGGGAGTCCTTCCTAGGGGCCCAGCCTAATACTCACTCCTCCAGCTTTCTAATGATTTCCCAAGCACCGATTTCCTCTGCTAAATTCTTCCCTGTCTAAAATAGCAAAGATATAAAAACATTTCGATCTCTACTTTCAATGAAAACAAGTTGCACAGTGTCAGGTCTGAGGAGTGGGTGAGGTGTTACAGAAGACTCCCTTCTTTGAGTCTTCTGTAGAATGGAGACCAAAGATTATTATCTGTCCATAGTCACTGAGTACTGTGGCAACTGTGTTTCCCAAAGATGGCCACAACATTTACTATCTATCCTGTGGCCTTGCCACTTTCCACCATATCCTCCCTCTTTTGTAGTTGTTGTTATTTTTAAAATATATTTTATTGATTTTAGAGAAGAAGGAAAAGGGAGAGAGAGATAGAAACCTCCATAATGAGAGAGAATCATTGATCAGCTGCCTCCTGCAAGTCCCCCACTGGGGTCGAGCCTACAATCCTAGCATGTCTCCTTGACCAGAATCAAACTTGAGACCTTTTAGTTCACAGGCCCATGCTCTATCCACTGAGCCAAACTGGCTAGGGCCAAGTTCTTTCTCTTGAAGTAGCGCTGGTAACCAGTTACACTGGTCGACTGCAGAATTCCAAGGCCAAAGCCAATAAGGCAGGGTCTGCAGCTCTGGCCACTCCCCCAGGGTTTCCAGATCCAGCCCTGCCCACTCTCCATGAGTTCTGAGATCATGTTGGGTCGTGTGGGTGTGGCCAATAAGGGTGCACATGCATTGCAGTACTGCCAGTGCCACTCTGGGCTCTGACTCATCCTCCCAGCTTGCTTCCCCTTTTGTTGGCTAATTAACCCCAGTGCCTCCCAGCACATCATGTCCCTCCTGATGGAGCTGCTGGGCCCACATGGTCAGGGTAAGCACTGGTGGAGACGCCTGCCTCCTGGCTACTGGGCACTGCCACCCCTGCACCCTGCCTCCCCTATTCCTGCCACTACTCCTACAAGGTCCAGACACCTGGCTGCTATGCAAAGCCTGCAGGACTACAGCAATTACCAGGTAAGCCTCCCCAACTCTGATCCTAGGTCGAGGACAGCTGCCAGAGACCTAGCACCTTCAAGGTCCCCAAACTCCAAATTTCTACCAGCCAAAATAGTTGGCCAGCTACCACACTCCCTATGGTTGGAGCGCCCACCAGAGACCTGACCAAACAGGCAGTTGAATCCAGATCAGGCCAGTTGGCTCTAGCAGTGTGCATCATAGCCACCAATAGTCCTGGTCATTCTGGTTGTTCTGCCATAATGGTCGCTGGGCTTTTATTATATAGATAGTATTCCATTGTGTAGATGTACAACATTTTTCTAATACAATCATCTGCCGATGGGCACTTATGCTGTTTCCAAATCTTAGCTATTGTAAATTGTGATTCCATGAACATAGAGGTGCAAATGTCCTTTCTGATTGGTGTTTCTGATTTCTTGGGATATTCCCAAAAGTGGGATTACTGAGTTGATGGGAATCCCATTTTTTAAATGTTGAGGAATATTTATACTGTTTTCCAGAATGTCTGAATCAGTCTGCATTCCCACCAACAGTGCAAGAGTGTTCCTTTTTCTCCACATTCTTGCCAGCATTAATTATTTGTTGATGATAGCCATTCTGACAGGTGAGAGATAGCACCACATTCTTGTTTTGATTTGTATCTCTTGAGTGATTAATGACGGTGTCATATGTCTCTCTGCCTTCTGTATGTACTTTCAAAAAGTGTTTATTTCGGTTCTTTGCCCATTTTTTCATTGGATTGTTTATCTTCTTTTGTTAAGTTGTATGATTTACCTGTAAATTTTGGAGATAAAACCCTTATCTGAAATAACATTGGCAAATATGTTCTCCCGTTCACTGGGCATTCTTATTGTTTTGTTGATGGTTGCTTTTGCTGTGAAGATTTTTATTTTGATGAAGTCTTATTTGTTTATTTTCCCTTTAGTTTCTATTGTCCTAGGAGCTGAATTGGTAAAAACATGCCTGATATTTTACTGCCTATGGAATTTTCTAAGATTGTTATGGTTTCCTGTCTTATCTTTAAGTCCTTTATTCATTTTGAGTTTATTTTTGTGTATTGTGTAAGTTGATGGTGTAGCTTCTTCCTTTCCTTCTTTCTTTCCTTCTTTCTTTCCCTTTCTTTCTTTCTTTCTTTCTTTCTTTCTTTCTTTCTTTCTTTCTTTCTTTCTTTCTTTCTTTCTTTTCCTATGGCTATTTATGGTCTTTTATTATTCCTGTAGTTTTATGAGCACAGATCATTTACCTTCTTAGTTCAGTGTTCGATACTGGGTGGAAGCTGACAGAGTCCTTGCACCCAAAGGGTCTGATAGGATTTAGTCTCCTGCCCACATTGTGTCCTCTGACTTGTTTGGATGGTGGTTTCCAATTGTCAGCAGAATAAGAGTGACCTCACAGAAGTCTAGGAAAATTTTTTACTTTAAAAAATTAATTTTCATTTGTAATGCTAATAGCAAGACACCCATGAAAAACACACATGGTATCAAAATAAGCCAAAAGAAAATCATTTGGGCAAAAATAAAAAAGACCCCCAAGTCAATTTTATAGAAAAGATTCCTTTATTAACTTTTGGTCAAGCATATGTTTATATCTTTCAGAAAACAACTCCAGAATCATGTGAACTTTACCTGGAAAATAAGGAAGGGAGAGCTGTTGGAGATCTGGTGGAAGCTGACAGAATCCTTGGACCCGAAGGGTCTGATAAGATTCAGTCCCCTGCCCACATAGTGTCCCCTGACTTGTTTGGATGGTGATTTCCAATTGTCAGCAGAATAACAATTCTGTAACTATTTACTGAGATTTGCTGTACTGAGAATTTGGCTTCTTACTTTATCTCCCTTAGAGATTACAAGAAACTGAGAGTGCATTCCTCTTGACTGACCTCCCAGTCAGTGTTTGCGAATAAAAGGTATTGCACAGTTAATAAAGTTGCTGCAGTCTGTCAACGACTTTCAGCCCTCCCGATCCCGCTTTCATATATTTTCTTAATTCCTACCTCCCTACCTCAATCTGGTTCACCTGTCAGGCTGGAACTGACAGTTAATTTTATTCCTAGTTATCTTAATTTTTTTGTTTGCAATGGTAAATAGAATTGTTTTTATAGTTTCTCTTTCTGAGAGTTCATTATTGGTGTATATAAAAAAAGCCGTAGATTTCTGCTTGTTAATTTTGTATCCTGCTACATCCCCAAATTCATTTATTAAGTCTAGTAGTGTTTTATTTTTTCATTTGTTTTTTATGGAGTTGTTAGGTTTTTCTATATACAATATTATGTCATCTGAAAATAATGAGTTTTACTTCTTCTTTCCAGAAACCTTGGATTTCTACTTCTTATCTGATTGCTATGGCTAGGACTTGCAGTACCATGTTAAACAGGAGTGGTGACTGTGGGCTTCAGTGTCTTCTTCCTGTTCTTAGGAAAAATGGCTTTATTTTTTGTCAATTGAGTATGATGTTGGCTGAAGGTTTGGCACACAGGCTTTTATTATGTTGTGGTATGATCCCTCTATTCCCACTTTGCTGAGAGTTTTTATCAGGAAAAAGGCTTTGGATTTTGTCAAATGCTTTTTCTGAATCAGTAGGTATGAGTATCTGATTCTTATCTCTCAATTTATTTATATGATGTAACAAATTTATTGATTTGAGGGTATTGTACCATCTTTGCATCCCTGGAATAAAACCCACTTGGTCATGGTGTATGATCTTTCTAATATAATGCTGATTCTGTTTGCTAGAATTTTGTTGAGGATTTTAGCATCTATGTTCTTCTGGGATATTGGCCAGTGGTTCTCTTACTTTATCTGGTTTGGAAATTAGGGTAATGCTGGCTTCATAGAAAGAATTGGAAGTGTGCCTTCCTCTTCAATTTTTTGGAATAGCTTGAGGGGGACAGTTTTTAGTTCTTCTTTGAATGATTGGTAGAAGTCTCCTCTAAAGCCATGTAGCTTAGGGCTTTTGTTTTCTGGAAGATATTTGATTACTATTTCAATTTCACCAGTAGTTATCAGACTCTTCAGGTTTTTGTATTCTTCCTGATTGAGTTTTGGAAGTTGGTATTTTTCTAGTAATATGCCCAATTTATCTAGGATGTACAGCTTGTTGAAGTAGAGTTGTTTGTACTATATATTTATAATCCTTTTTATTTCTGTGGGGTCTGTTGTTGTTTCACCTCTTTTGTTTCTGATTTTGATTATTTGGGTCCTCTGTCTTTGTGTCTTGGTGAGCCTGGCTAGTAGTTCATCAATCATGTTTGTCCTTCCAAAGAACCAGATATTGGTTTTATTGCCTTTTTTTTGCCTCTATGTCATTTATTTTTGCTTTGATCTTTATTATTTCCTTCCTTTTACTCACTCTGGGCATTTCTTCTGGCTCTCTTTCTAATTCTTTAAGTTTAATGTTAGATATTTTATTACCATACTTTCTTGTTTTTTGAGGTTGGCCTGTGAGGCTATTAACTTCCCTCTCAGGACTGTATTCACTGTGTCCCATATATTTTAGATGTTGGTGTATTCATTATCCTTTATTTCCAAGATGCTTTTTATTTATTCTTTGATCTCTTTGATAACCCATTTTTTGTTCAATAGGATGTTATTTAGCCTTCAACTGTTTGATTTTTCTTCATTGTTTTTTATTGTAGTTAATTTATAATTTTATGCCATTGAGACCTGAAAAGATGTTTGATATGATTTCTATCTTCTTGAATTTTAAGAGACTTTGCCTGTGTCCCAATATACGTTCTATCTCTGAAAATGTCCCATGTGTACTTGAGAAGAATGTATATTCTGTAGCTTTGGGGTGAAATGTTCTGAAGATGCCGATTAATTCCATTTGATCTAGTGAGTCATTTAGGATTGATGTTTCTTTACTGATTATTTTCTAGATTTATCCGATGATGTCAATGGAGTATCAAAGTTCCAGCCTCCACCTGCACAACTACCTCAGTGAGTGTTTATAATTGCAAGATCCTATGTACTGGGTTTAGCAAGTAAAAGCAAGAAAAATATAAAGGCAGAGCAACTGTGCTGCTGCACATTTCTCTTCCCCCTGCACACTGCGGACAGTGCAGATCTTCAGGCTGCCTTTCTGGGTGGAGCTTCCCACAGCTATGACTTATTTCTAGGCTTCCTGGCTGCCAGCATCCCTGTGGACCCCTCCCACAGTCCAGTGTTATGCAACTTCCCAAGAGAAGTAGACTTGGTGCAGTGCAATTTCCTTCTGACTCTCTCATCCCAGTAGAGGGCCTCTCTCTCCATCCCCAAAACCCAATCCTAATGTTCTCCAGGCATCCTCTGACCTTTCTGACGATGGATTGTCTCACAAGCTGTGTTTAATTTACCAATTCTTGGTTGATGTTAATCTATTTAGTTGTTTCTACTATCTGCTCTGTGAGAAGGTGCAAGACGTGTCCGCCTATTCAACCTCCATTTTGTCTCCCCCTGAATAAACTTTTTAGAAACCTGTGGATGGGGAGGCTTGAGCCTTGGTATTTATGGGTTCTCAGCCAAGGCAGTAGGTCCCTGGCAGGTGTGGCTACAAGGTCCTGTGTGATGTTTGAGAGTATCCCATGTGGAAGTGAGGTGGGGCTCCCAGTAATAGCAGCTCTCCCCCTCAAGATGGAGCAGCCTCTGCCATAAAGTATATTTTTTTTAAAACAAATTATTCATTGCTAATTTTGATAATGTATTACGTGTGTGTGTGTGTGTGTGTGTGTGTGTGTGTGTGTGTGTGTGTTTGTGTATGACTATAAAGTAACGTATAAAGTACCGGCATGTTGTCCCAAAATAAAACTTTTCCTTTCAATTTTATCCCCCTTGATGTTTAGCCATCCATTCTGAAGATATAATTACTAAAAATATTTTTGAAATAATTTTGGATAAGAAAAATATTTTGTATTTGACACTGACTTTATGTGCTCCAATTAATGTCTTGACTATGACAAGTGTTCATCTTTTGGTATATGTATGATTCTATGAATTAATTGGGAGTTACTTGAAATCAAGTTTGTGGAATAAGGTGTGTTTTTTATTGTTTTCATTGACTGTAGATAAGGTATGTGGTGTGAAAATAAATAACAAAGCTTCTTTTCTCAAGTTGATTATAAACTAATATTGAATAATCTTCCACCAAAGGAGTTTCAAAATGTTTAAGATAAGGGCCAAGTTACCAGAATATGTAAAAATCTGTGGTGGTAAACACTGTGCAGTACATTATCTTGATGGTAAATTTCTGTAAATATTCATTTTTTTATTTGATTCAATATTTTAGTATAATATTTTAGCACCTTTTATTATTGAAGGTATTACATATGTCCATTTTCCCCATCCTTTTTAACATCAAATTTACGTTATGTATTTGTATATTGTTTACTTTATTCTCATGACTATTAAACACAGAATGTATTTATGTACCATAAACAAATGTTTATGATCAGTGAATTAATACACTTACTTTATTTTGAAACTTTAGGTATTACCAAATGGTTAGCTGCAATGTTTCTCAGGATTAAAGATACTAATTTTAAAAATCTAATTAACCACATGACTTAAAGAACATGTAAAATTAAATTTTTTCACCAGCAATGCAAATAGTTGCCTTCTTCAAAATATAAATTTCCACCAATAAAATCTGAAATCATCAACTAATTAGACTACTTATCTATATAATAAAAACCCAGTGGTTGTAACACTGTAATGACCAAAGACGAGTCACCAAAAGGGACTTTACCCTGGGTCCCACAGCACCAGTGGGACTTGCATCTGAGTCCTGCAGCACATTGCATCTGTGTCTCATGCCACTTCTCATATAAAACACGTCAAAATTGGCACAGTATAATATGATTCTAGATCTTAAAAAACTCTTCTTACTTTTATCTACCCATCTTTGCAATATTTTGGTAACAGTATATTTTATTTTCTCTGAGAAAGACCTGTCAATCACTAATCACTTTCAGTCCATGGAACTGGGGACAGAACCATCTGGTCTATTAGAATATTCTCCCAATACCAGCTATGCTAATTGACTAGGGCATGGGTCTATGACTGAAGTTGAGCTAATAAGAGTTAACTCCAGAATTTATTCCAGGCTTTGGAATATGTGGTCTTTTGCATTAACTAAGTATTCTGTATAATAAAGAGGTCATATGCAAATTGACCATCATTCCAACCAACAATATGGCCATCACATGATGAGAACAGGGGAAGGCAGTTAGGGGTGATCAGGCTTGTAGAGGAGGGATATGGAGGGGGCGGTAATAGGCTTACAGAAGAGGGCAGTTAGGGGTGACCAGGCCTGCAGAAGGTGGCAGTTAGGGGTGACTTGGCTTGCATGGGAGGATCATTGGGGGAACCTAGGCCTGAAGGAGAGGGCAGTTGAGGTGACCAGGCTGGTAGGGAAGGGCAGTTAGGTGCAATCAGGCTACCAGGGGAGCAGTTAGGTGTCAATCAGACTGGCAGGGAGTGGTTAGGGGGTGATCAGGCTGGCAGGCAGGAAGGTGATCAGTTGGGAACCAGCAGTCCTGGATTGTGAGAGGGATGTCTGACTGCCCATTGAGGCACAATCCACCCAGGATCCTACCTAAATGGGCAGTTGGACATCCCTTGTGTGGTCCCAGATTGGAGAGCATGTAGGCTTGGCTGAGGGACACACACCTCCCCATGCACGCATTTTTGTGCACTGGGCCTTTAGTTTGAAATAAGAGATTAAAACTGCTGGTTGGCCATTTTTGTTGATAATGGGGAAAGCCATTCTTAGAAAAATGTCAACAACAGAAAAACAGAATTAGAGCAGAAAAGAGAAAAGCTGCTGATACCTCTTTGAAACTCTTGGATACAACTCTACTAATGGATGCCTTAGCCTGTCTTTGGCATTTAAAAAGTAGTGCATTCTAGAGATATGTAGTTAACACTATTATAATACCATTATAATACTACATAGTTAATACTATTATAATAACCATGTATGCTGCCAGGTGGATAGTGGAAATACCATGAGAAAAATTTGTAAAATATAGTGATTGTCTAACCACTATACTGTGCACCTGAAACTAATACAAAATAACATTGAATGCAAACTGCAATTGAAAAATAAAATTAAAAAATTAAAAGCAATGCATCCATTTATTTATTTATTTATTTATTATTATTATTTTTTTAGAGAATAATAAAATAATTCTAATCCAGGTTAACATTATCAAGGAGGAGAGGGCTATGGAAAAGCATACTTTTTTTTCACACTGTATGCAATACGGAAAATATTTTTGAAATATAAAAAAGCAAGTAAAATGAACCACCCGTGGTGCATCACAAGAGCTAGTTCACAGTAACTCAATGCTTTCTGTTGTCAGTTCATCCATGGAAAGAGACAACTGCAGACACTAAGTTTTGCTTTCAAAGAGAGTGAAAGCAGAATTTCTCTTAGCTACGAATGTCCTTTAAATTGTGTCTGAAGCATCCATTTTCTTTTATTTAAGTAGTTTAAGTTGGTTTGCTATCACTGGCAACCAAGGGTCCAGGTTTGTAACAAGTCGATGATAAAACTATGACATTTATTAGTCCATTATTTTATTAATTTTTAAATCAAACACTTGAGAGGTGACCTCAGAGGAATGACAGTATAAGGATGTGTCTATCCTCTCCCCCTAACATCTCCACAAAATAACCACCTGTAACGCAACAAAGAAGTTCCTGCTCAATATAAATTTAAACCTGAGAGACCTGCATACTGGATCAATCAAGTTGGGCTCCTTGAGATAAGTGGGGAGATGAGAAGAGAAGGAAGCCAGACACTGTAATAGCACAGCAGCATGTCTGCAGTGCATCTGGATATTGGCAGCACAATTACAGGGCACTTCCCTCAGCCAATTAGGATGAACAGAGAGCAAACCCAGCAAGGAGCTATCTGTTGGAGTTGCCACTGGAATATTGGTATTGTGTGGTCATGCACACAAGTATTGAAAGAGTGTCTGAACCTTTGGGCATGTTGTGAATGGGGTCTGAGTTGCATGCCTATGCTACAGGTCAGAAGACACCCACCCTACAGAACTGCTTGTACAGCTGCACCTGACTGTGGTCTTTCAGGTAAAGAAAAATAAATCAGAGAGCCCTGCCACTGATTAAACTCCCAAATCTCGCTTTCCATTGCCCTTAAAGTTGGCTCCAGGAGCATATTATCGGTAGGCCAAGAGCTGGTGCAGTAGAAACAGTTTCCCTCTGTGACTGAATCCCAGGAGGGATGCTTGAGCTAGATCCATGGAGGTCAGGATTCGCCATTACTGTGAGGGGAAAACAAACCTGACCCCCAAACAACAGAGACAGTTTAATCCTACAGAAACCACAGAAGCTCAAAACTGTGAGTCCACAGAGGATAAAATTTTTGAAATTCAGTGTCATCTACTGGGACAGACTAGAAAAACCTCCTCAGAAACAAATGGAAAAATAAAAGAGAATGGCAAATGCTATGAACAATCACAACAACAATGACCAGAAAGAAAATGGAAAATCCTCAGAAAATAGGCTGAAATACATGGAATTATGCAATTTGAATGACAGACATTTTAAGATTGCAGTTCTTAAAATATTCAATGAGATGCGAGAAAATACTGATAGGCAATTCAGTGCACTCTGAAAATATGTCAATAAACAAAACAAATATTTCTCCAAAGAAATTAAATTGTTAAAAAAATAATATAGCAGAATTCCTGGAAATGAAGCATAGAAAACAGAACTATATAATTAGATACTGAAGAGAATCAAGAAATGATGCAGAGGGAAGAAGAGAGAGACATGAGAATAAAGAAATATGAAATAGGCCTATGAGACCTCTCTGATTCCATAAAAAAATAATATCAGAATCATAGGCATAGCAGAGGAGAAAGAGAGAGACTATGGAATGGAGAAGGTCTATTAAAACAAATAGTGGATTATAACTTCCAAAATCTATAGAAATAACTAGATCCTCGAATCCAAGAAGCAAACAGAAAACCTAATTATCTCCTTCCAAAGAGTCTATCTCCAAGGCACTTGGTAATGAAACTGTCAAAAATTAGTGACAAAGAAAAAATCCTCAGAGCATCCAAGGAAAAGAAGGAAGTGAACAACAAAGGAAAACTCATCAGAATTTCAACAGACTTCTCAACAGAAACTACAAGCTAGAAGAGAATAGAATTAATATTCAAGTATCTGAGAGAAATTACAAGCAAGTATAATGTAGCCAGCAAAATTATCCTTTAAATATGAAGGAGAAATAAGAACTTTCCCAACCATACCGAAGCTGAGAGATTTTATCTCTAGAAAAGCTCTATTGTAGGAAATACTCAAGGGAGTTATTCTACCTAAAACAATAAACATAAAGTCATAGCTCTACCAGAAGGATTGCAAGAAACAAACAAACAGAAACAAAACAAACAAACAAACAAACAAACACACAAACAAAGCCCCAAAACTCAGAGCATCAATAGGGATAATTTGTGGCAATAAAAACATACAAGGGGAAGAGGGACAAGTATGGATGGGCAAAGGAAGATGAAGATGAGATCCGCTCAAAAGGGAAATATCTATAGTTTATATGCAATTTCACTTTTTATAGAAGTAATGGAAATTCATACAAAAAAATCCCCCAAACAATACATATAGCTTAAGAAAGAAAAAAAAAGAAGAAACAAAGGAAAGATGTATGGAATACCACCAAACAAAAACCACAGGTAGAAGCATACTGGAAAAGAATGGGTGGGTGCAAAGAGTTACCAGAAAATAAAAGATAAAATGGCTATAGGAAATCATCATCCTATATAATGAAAGGCTAATATGCAAATTGACTGAATAACAGAACAACCAGTCACTATGATGCTCATTGTCCACCAGGGAGCAGACATTCAATGCAGGAGCTGTTTCCCAGTGGTCAGCATACTCCCACGGGGGGAGCACTTCTTAGTTAGAAACCGAGCTCACTAGTGGACTCATGACTAGTGAGTGCAGCAGCAGTAGTGGGAGCCTCTCCTGCCTCCTTGGCAGTGCTAAGGACCCTGAGGGGTACCGGACTGTGAAAAAGTGCAGGCCAGGCTGAGGGACTCTGCCCGCTTCCCACCTCAATGCATGATTGTCATGCACTGGGCTTCTAGTACATCGATAAATATCCTAAATGTAAATAGACTAAATTCACCAGTAAAGAGGCACAGAATAACAAGGTGGATAAAAAAACCAAACAAAAACAAACAAATAAACAACAATAACAAAATCCAACCATATGCTGCCTACAAGAGACATATCTAAACAGTAGAAGCAAAGGAAGATTCAAAGTAAAAGGGTGGGAAATGATAATCCAAGCAAATAACATCCATAAAAAAGCAGCTGTGTCCATACTTATATCTGATAAAATAAATCTCAAGGTAACAAAGATAGAAGACAAAGATGGACACTTTATAATAATAGTAAAGGGAACACTACATCAAGCTAACATAATACTCACAATGAGAGAGCAACAAAATATGTTTAACAGCTACAGACAGAACTAAAGGGGGAAACAGATCAAAACACAATTAGTTGGAGACATTAATATCTATTGACAGCTGTAGACAGATCAACCAAATAAAAAATCAATAAAGAAATATTAGCCTTAAGTGAAACACTAGACCAAATAGATATAATTGGCATTTACAGAACATTTCATCCCAGAACATCATACCATATATTCTTCTCCTGGGCACATGGAATATTCTCAAGGATAGACTATATGTTGGATTACAGAACAGGCAGCAAAAAATTCAAAAAGATTGAGGTTATTCCAAGTATATTTTCTGACGATGATGCTTTGAAAATAGAAATCAACTGCAAAAACAGGAGATAAGAAATACTACAAACATATGGAGATTAAACAATATACCGCTAAAAAGTGAATAAATCAAAGAAAAAATTAAAAAATGAGCTCAGGAGATATGTAGAAAGAAACAAAAATGGTAACACAACATATCAAAGCCTCTGGAATATAGCGAAAGATGTAATAAGGGGGAAGTTAACATCATTACAAGCCTATCCAAAGAAACAAGAGAAATTCCAAGTAAATAACTTAATATCACACCTTGAAAGACTAGACAAAGAAGTAAAGAAGCCCAAAGTTAGAGAAAATGAAATAGTAAAAAATAGAGAAGAATTAAATGAAATAGAGAACAAAAAGGTTATACAAAAAATCATTAAAACATAGATATGGTTCTTTGAAAAGATTAATAAAATTGATAAACTCTTGACTAACCTCACTAAGAAAAAAAAGGGAAAAGACCCTTATAAACAAAATCAGAAATTAGAGAGGGGAAATCACCACAGACATCACAGATATACAAAGGATTATGCTAGAATATTATGAAAGACTTTATCCCACCAAATTCAATAACCTAGAAGAAATGGATAAGTTCCTAGAAATATATACCCTTCTTAGACTAACTCGTGAAGAACTGAACAATCTAAATAGACTGATCAGCAGTGAAGAAATTGAAACAACCTTCAAAAAACTCCCAAAAAACAAAAGTCCAGGATCAGATGGCTTTACTAGTGAATTTTTTTTCAAATATTTTTTTTATTAATTTTTTACAGAGATGACGGAAGAGGGATAGAGAGTTAGAAACATTGATGAGAGAGAGACATTGATCAGTTGCCTCTTGCATGCCCCCTACTGGGGATATGCCTGCAACCAAGGTACATACCCTTGACTGGAATCGAACCTGGGACCTTTTAGTCCCAGACTGACTCTCTATCCACTCAGCCAAACCGGTTTCAGCTTTACCAGTGAATTCTACGAAATGTTAAAGGAAAAATTAAAACCTATTCTTTTCAAACTCTTCCAAAAAATTCAAGATGAGGCAATACTTCCTAACACAGTGTACAAGGCTGATATAACCCTGATACCAAAACTTGGCAAACACAAAAAAGAAGGAAAGTACCCCAACCTAATGAAGGATGTATGATAAACCCTCAGCCAACATCATGGTCAATGGTGAAAAACTGAAAGCTTTTCCCCAAAGATCAGAAAAAAGACAAAGAAGTTCACTCTCACCTCTATCCAACATAATACTGAAAGTACTAGCCAGAGCAGTAAGGCAAGAAAAAAAAAAAAAGGCATACAAATATGGGAGGAATAAGTCAAATTGTCACTTTCTGTAGATGACATGATGCCATATATAGAAAACTCTAAAGACTCTACAAAAACAAACAAGCAAAACAAAAAACACACAAAACAACACTGGAAACAGTAAACAAATATAGTCAAGTAGCAGGATACAATATCAATGTACAAAAATCCATTGCCTTCTTGTATACCAACAACAAAACTTCAGAAAAAGAAATGGAGAAAACTGTTCATTTTTCAATTGCAACTAAAAGAAAAAAATACCTAGGAATAAATGTAACAAAGAATGTGAAAGACCTATATATTGAAAATTACAAAACAGTACTAAAAAGGATTGAAAAAGACAGAACAAAATGGAAAATAATATCTCGTGTTCATGGATTGGAAGAATCAACATAGTTAAAATGGCCATTTTACTCAAAGCAATATACAGACTTAATGCAATCCCCTTAAAAATTCCCATGTAATTTTTTTTAAAGAAATAGAGTGAGAAATCAGAATAGTCCAAGTATCCTAGGAAAAAAAAAAAGGCTGGAGGCTAGAGTTACCATGTTATCTGACTTCAAAATATGCTATAGAGCTACGATAATCAAAAGAGCATGACATTGGCAGAGAAATGGATACACAAATCAATAGAACAGAATAGAGAGCCCAGCTATAAAACCACACATATATGGACAAATAATTTTTAACAAA
Source organism: Lasiurus borealis (assembly GCA_004026805.1). Taxonomy (NCBI): domain Eukaryota; kingdom Metazoa; phylum Chordata; class Mammalia; order Chiroptera; family Vespertilionidae; genus Lasiurus; species Lasiurus borealis. The sequence continues at coordinate 35,883 of PVJN01004575.1, read as the reverse complement.
GGAGCCAGAAATAAATGCACATTGGAGTAAAGATAGTCTCTTCAATAAGTGATGCTGGGAAAACTGGCAAGTCACATGCAAATGAATAAAACTGGATTTCAGTCTGTCCCTGTGTACAAAAAATAATTTAAAATGGATTAAAGACTTAAACATAATATCCAAAACTATTAAGTCACATAGAAAAAAAATAAATAGGTACTAAACTTGTGGACCTGAGTGGTAGAGAATGTTTTCTGAACTTGACCTCAAAGGCAAAGGAGGTAAAGGAAAATATAAATGAATGGGACTATATCAAATTGAAGAGTTTCTGCACAGTGAAAGAAATGGCCAATAAAACAAACAGGCAGCCAATTAAATGGGAGATGACATGTGCAAATAGTGCTCCAAAAAATACTTAATTTGAAAAAATTATAAAGAACTCATAAAACACAACAGTAAACAAATATTCAATCCAATCAAAAAAGTGGGCAGAGGACCTGAAAATATACTTCTCCCAAGAAGAAATACAAACAGCCAATAGTATATGAAAAGATGTTCAACCTCACTGGCAATCAGGTAAATGCAAATGAAAACTACCATTAGATACCACCTTACACCTGTTGGAGTAGCCATTATCAACAAGACAAGCAACAGTAAGTGTTGGAGAGGTTATGGAAAAAGGGAAGTCTCATTCACTGCTGGTGGGAATGTAGAGTGATACAACCACTATGAAAATCAGTCTGCTGATTCCTAAAAAGATTAAAAATAGAGCTACCATAAAACTCAACAATCCCATTCCTGGGTATATACCCAAAAAACTTTAAATAATTTATACACAAAAATATATGCACCCCTATGTTCATTGCAACATTATTCATGGTGGCCAAGACTTGGAAACAAACAGCCAAAGTGCCCTTCTATAAAGAACTGGATAAAGAAGATATATATATATATATACAATAGAGTACTACATAGCTATAAGAAATGATGAAATAGTGTCATTTACAACAACATGGATGGACCTTGAGAACATCATGTGAAGTGAAATAATTCAGACAAAAAAGTTAAGAATTATATAATTTCACTCATATGTGGAATATAAAACTGAAACTTATGAACAGGAACAGTAGTGTGGTGATTGCCTGAGGGAGGAGTGTGAAGGGAAAAAGGGGTTCTAATAGGAGGTGACAGGAGAAAATTTCATTTTGGGTGGTGGGCACATGGTTCTATATACAGATTTTGTAATTTAGTAATCCTCACATGAAACTATATGTTCATGTTGACTAATGTCATCCCAATAAAATTTAATCCTATATAATTAAAGGCTAATATGCAAATTGACCAAACAGCAGAATGGTCTCTATGATGTGCACTGACTACCAGGGGCGGACACACAAAACAGGAGCTTCCCCCTGGTGGTCAGTGTGTTCCCACAGGACATCCTAATGCTAGCAGTTGAACATCCCCTGAAGTGTCCTGGACTGCAAGAGGGCACAGGCCAAGCTGTGAGAACCCCTCCCACCCCCACCACTAGTGCACAAATGTCATGCACTGGGCCTCTAGTAAAAAATAAATAAATTGGTAAAAACAAAATAAAGCACTTAAAAATTAATGTCTATTCATGCTGATCATGGACAAAAAAACAAATGAAGATGAAAACAAATTAAGTTAATGTTATGGAAGATTAATTCATTTACCTGTCAGGGAACAACATTAATTAATTGCATTTGATAAAACTAGAAAAGAAATAGGAGTGAAGATTATAATGTTCAAAGAGATAGAAATAAGAAAAACATATAGTACAATGAGGTAAGTAAATCAAAGAGTAAGAAGTATTTCAGAGACTATTCCAGTACTGGCTGGAAACTCATAGTCAATTATTACTAAGATCCCTCCTACAAATAAGGTTCTGTGATTTAAAATAAATACATAAATAAATAAATATGGCTTCCTCATGGATGGTGCATCCCTTAGTCCTGAATTTGTGAACATCATCAATGCCAAACAATAAGCCCCCAAATCCATCTTCCTATCTTTACTGCTATGCAAAGGACTATGAAGCTCATCCCTCTCCCCACCCCCAAACATGCTTCTGATAGTATCACCTGCCCCTTCTGGTGGTCTAATCCAAACTGTAATTCTCCTTTACCATTTACACCTGAAATGGTTGGACAATCCCTTCTCCATTTACTGAAGTAATTGGAACAAAACATCTCACTAAGGTGGTTTCTCCTTGGCTGAGAGTTGGAAAGGGTAAGGTTTGCTTGTGGGTCCTCTAAGTTCCCAATGAAGACAAAAAAGAGAAGCATCCTCCTCTTCTATCTTGTATGTGAGGACAATGGCTGGGAAAGAGATCTATCCTCCTCCTGAGGCCAGAGATGTTATTCTCCTCCTTGGTGCCAACACTTATCTGTTGTATATAAGAGCAGTCACACTTAGGAGTGGGAATAAACATCAGTCACTAAAAAAAAAAAGTTATCCTTCCTTCCTTCCTTCCTTCCTTCCTTCCTTCCTTCCTTCCTTCCTTCCTTCCTTCCTTCTCTGTCTTCTTTTTGTCAAATCCTTACTGAGGATGTGTCTATTGATTTTAGAGAGAGAAAGGGGGAAGGAGATATAATGTGAGAAACATCAATTGTTTGTCTCCTATAAGTGCCCTAACAGGGGGTTGGAACCCTCAACCTAGGTATGTGCCCACTTACAACTTTTTGGTGTAGGGTATGACACTCTAAACAACTGAGCAACTGTCCAGGGTGGTCATTTTTATGTAAAGACTCCCAGGTGATTCAGATGAATAGCATTAAGGTTGTTTGAGAATACCTGAGCCACGGGTAATTTAATAACTTAACTTGGGTTAACCTTCATATGCAGTGATACTATTAAATTTATATGCATAATACCCTGAAGTATGTTTTGTAGTTCTGAAAAATGTGTCCCATAATCATATACATATCAGCACAGTAAGCCTATTATAGTTGCCTCTTTAAACTTTTAGGTAAGTAAAGCACTGTTTCCAGAATAATCCATGGAATTAAAAACAACATATTCGACGGAAAAATGGCAGCGGAAAGCTGCCTCTGGAGAGGTCCCTAGAGGTGGTCAGGGCATGATCCCTAAGTGTGGAGGCAAACCTCTGAGCTGTTGACGGAGGAGAGCTCTGGAAAACTACTCCTTTTTTTTTTTCTTTTCTTTCTTTTTTTCTTTCTGGGGCAGAAGGACAGCCTGGGAGTTGTTGCAGTGTCCCGACTGCAAAGCCCCCATGGGCTGGCTTTGGGAACCACAGAGTAGCAGGATCTGAGCACAGCCTAGAGAGGTCCCCTGCTTTGTCTCAGAGATCAATTCTGAAACACTGCCACCCAGTGGATGACACACAGAATAATAGTGGAAGTGAAGGACCATCCTAATTTTTTCTTCTTTTTTTCTTTTTTCTTTTATTCTTTCTTTTTTTTTAATTTTATTTTTCATTTTCACATATTTTAATTAAAAGACTATTTTTTTTCTTTCCGCATCAATTGATTTTTCCTTTTTAACTATTTTATTTTTGTTTTAAACTAATATTATTATTTCACATTAGTACTTTACCTTTTTGTAAAAAACAAACAAACAAGTGTTATTTTGTTTTATATTTATTTTATTTCAGGATTAGAGTTCTACATTCTATTTTCATCTTTCCTTTAGCATAATATTACTCCAACTCAACTCTACCTTTATGCCAACACCTTCCTCCTAATTTTCCCCATTTTGTTGTCTTAGTTCTCTTTCCCTTTTCCAACTTTAGATTCTCCCTATTCTTTCTCTTTACCTAGTTAAAATTTCACCCCA